>JARQZK010002922.1:497500-560000 GCA_030704885.1 Cynegetis impunctata | reverse complement strand
TTCATTGTTCTTGAAATTCTTTTTCATATTTGAATCATAACTCTGACTTTCATCAGTCATCTGACTTTTATCAGAAGATGGTTGGTAGTGCTTACTTGATACTAAATTAGCATTATAATCGATTTAAGGAAAAATAAATTTGCGACAAATTGTTTTTTGCACGACAAAATCACGACAAAAAAGCGACAAATTATGCACCATATGCGACATTTGTCCGATCATTGGAAGACAGTTTTCCAGAGGTGGTAGTGCTAACTTAATATCAAGTTAGCACTACCATTGATTTCAAAAAAAAATAATTTCGCGACAAATTTTTTTTTCGCACGACAAAATCACGACAAAAAAGCGACAAATTAATCACATTATGCCACCTTCCATTTCGCATGTGGTAGTGCTAACTTTATATAAGTAAAGATATCTCTAATTAGAGTATTGGAGTAACAAACAAGCAAATATTACGCTGTTTGTTCGACTATTCCATGTAGCAACAGGCGCGGTGCTACTTACCAAGTTCCGTCTTCGATGCTGAATATTAAATTCAGATAACAGTAAAATCTGCTAATATAGACCATTCTTTTGAAACAATTGACTTTATTTGACTCCTTCTTTTTATTAGCATGAAGAACTGGTCTAATAGAATCCTTCACATAAGTAATGTGATAATAAGGTAGCCTGGTACCCTGGTAAGTACTTCATGAAAATTCCAATCAATACTTTTGAACTGTCAACACTCACAATTTCATAAATATTTTGCTCCATGTACTCCAGATGATTTCCTAGATGTTTGTTATATATTTAATTCACTTGGTGAATGGTGGAATTCGTCGAAGTTGGGTTTTATTTATGTACAATATGTATACGCGAATTAAACTAAGATAATTATATAATAGCAGCTTGACTAGCAAAAACCTCAGGAGTTATCATCTTAACAAAACAGTCATATATGTGAATCTTTTTAAGATGTACATTCTACTGAAATTGTGAAGGCAGTCCATTGTGATGAAAAAGTACGAGTATTCAGTGCCCACCAGCTAACACCAGCTTTGAAGAAGTCGGCGATTACCAAAAAGTGCTCAGAGTACCAGAGACAGATTACCATTATATGGTACCTTATTCCATTCTAGTGATCAATACCAAAGAATAGGAATTTATGGGGAATTGTTCACAAGGTTAACTTCCACGGATTCTGTCCATATTCGGGAATATTCGCTCCTCAAAACAAGCGCACGCATATATCTATATATATATATATATATATATATATATATATATATTTAATATATATATATATATATATATATAAATATTATTGATTGATTCATATCTTTCAAGTCGTCAACAAAGTGTTTGACTTAATAATGGAAGAAATATAAATCTAAATTTGCGGAATCAAAAATTTGGTATACCACAGGGAAGTGTTCTAGGTCCTGTTTTATTCATTGTTTTCATTAATTGATCTATGTTCATTGGAAAGAGATTATTTCGATGCGGATAACATGTTTTGCAGATGACACTAATATCATTCTGGGAGATAAGGAGTTTGAATTTACTGAAGATTAAAGCGGATATGCTTTCAGACAGTTTGAAATCATTGGTTTTACTGCTAAAGATTAATCATTAATAATGAAAACGACTAAAGTGATTTTATTTAGTACTCAAAGATCTGTTAAAAATAAAGAAAATAATGTTGAAATTGACTGGAATAAGTAATAAAACTTGAAGAAGTCAACAAAATCTAGGGTGCTTTTACATAGGACCAATACTTAAAGTGGACTAGTCCTATTGATTATGTTATCTTCGTAAGCTCTGTTTCAGGTTGGATATGCGTATTCGTTTATTGTCAAATTATTTAAAAAAAAAAAGTTTCGAAGATGTATATCATGCAAATCTTGAGTCGCGTTTTAAGATATAGGATCATATTTGGGGTTCTAGTTCAGAGGTGCAAAGATTGTTTGTTATACAAAAAGAGGAATTTTAAGATTAATATCAAAATGAAAGTTCTTGATTCATGTAGAGGAGTAAGTATGAAAAAATGGTATTCTTGACAGTCTATGTATTTATTGTATGAATGCCTTAATATTTCTCTTTAAAAACAAACCTAGCTTTGCTATACATATTGACAGGACCATAAGATTATGAGACAAGAACTCTAAATTTTAATTATCCTAAGCATAGATGGACCTTTTAAAACTGAAAAAACATCCTTTCTTATATGTGTATAAAAGTACTTAATAAGTTACCGGATGAAATCAAGAAATTTACCAACTTTTAATTTATTCAAAAAGAAATAAAAGATATGCTCATATAAATTAGAACCCTACTCCCTGCTAGAGTATTTGAATTGATGATTGTTTCATGCCAGTTAGGGGTGGGGAAAGTTTCTTTGTTTGACACTGTTTAGTTGTATGTGTAGCATTAATGTTTGTAGATGTGCTTTACATGCTTAGCATATATATTATATATATATATATATATATATATATATATATATAAAATATATATATATATATATATATATATATATATATATATATATATATATATATATATATATATATATATATACATAAAATTCATCACTAAATGTTCAGAATGTTTTTAAAGAATCCGTTGTCAGTTTTTGCTATATCCTAAAATTTTACGGAATAATTTTGAGTTTAAAATATTGTCTAATCGTTTCTAGATGTTTGAATCACTTACTCGTTGTTCCTTAGAAACATACAGGACTCTTGTTTATACTAACGTTGTGAATCACTAATTGGAGTTCCTAAAAGTAACGTATATTAGCTTTGGTTAATAACTTGTGATTGCTACTATTAACATAAAATGGTTTCAAGAAATTGAGTAGGTATTGTATATTGACACATGCCTTGTGAAGTAGAGGTAGAGTGACTGTCTGTGACGCAGGCTTCGAACCCTAGGTTAGATATGGAAGTTTGTGTATGTCTATGATCTTCAATAGTTCAAATAATTAATCAGTTGGTAATGTTCATTGTTACCAAGCCAATTCCTCCAACATATAGAATATTTACAGATAGTTTTCATGAACGTGAAAAAATAATACCAAATTGCCTTATTCATAAATCCTTCTGGTTTAGAAAATGAATAATAAGAGTGTAGCTTGAATGTAGCACCAACTGGTAGGAAACAATAATTCACCGGATTGCAGTACTCAATCCTGAAGCAAACTCCGAAAATTCTGATGAACGATTTATTGTATTGGTACCTGTAATCACCTGCATTATCATCTTGGTGCTACAGTCCAATTGGACGCTCGAGTTTCTTGAGTGTAACACGGTATTCCGATTTATTAAGGCAACTTTCCCGCAATTGAAAGCACTAATAGCATTCGCGTCCTAAGGACTATCGATTTCAGATTGGGCATCCATTCCTGATACGTCTTTATGACGTAAAAATTCATGTTTTCTGCTTAAATATTTATGGCTCTAAATTCGTTCGAATAAAGAATAGTACTTGCTATTGTTGTCATGTTTTCAGAATTAGTAGATCATGATTGCAGTATGTATATACTGACCCTTTAAGAATGGTGACTCTTCTTTGTCGAAAAGCTGATACGCCAGCAGATTTTCTTCTCTCAGGATATTATAAGTGTTAATCTGTGTTGGTACATGGTTTAGAATTTTCATTACGACTTACGACAATTACCTTTAATATATACCTCGCGAATCTAGCGAGGTATAATCAGTTTCGCCATATTTTTTAGTTTGTTCATGTGTTAGGTTTTAGATGCTATTGTTTCATCATAGTTCACTCGGAAATCAGATAAGCTATACTGTACAGCCCAAATTTGGCGGAGCAAAAAATTGAATTTCTGTTGGATCGATCTGCTCTAAAGCCCTCTTGATGTAATACAAAGAATGCTTTTGAATACGACTTAAGTCTCTCTGATATAATTCTCGCCAGAAATTTTCTGTGTTGAGCATTATTTCCCTATAATTTATGCAGATTATGGTAGGTTATTTTTAATCTCTTCAACTGGTTCTTTTCGTTGAATAATTTCACTTTCCATTCCTGTCTTTTCTCTTGTTATTCATTTCCGAACATTGCTCAAAAGTGTTCAACCCATTCGCTCAGTACGTTTTGGTTGCTGGTCATTAGTGATTGCATTGATTGCTTGAAAACCATACAGTTGCGCTATAATTTAAATGCTATTTTTTAAAAAGTCCTTAATAATATGAAACCCATATGTATATAGTATATACATATGTATGTAGATATGTATCACAGATATAGGAATCCCTTTCATATGCTTGTAACAATTTTTCTCTATATGATATCTAAGTGCGTTATATAGATCCTAACGTCCATTAGTAATTAGGATCTATCTAGTAACGCACGTGGTGCATACAAGATTTAATTTTTAACGAAAAAATTATTTTAATGAAGAATCGATTTTAAAATTGGTTCATTGCTCCTATACCTTCCATTTTCCTTCTCATAGAAGCCATGCCATTTGTTGATATTTTGACGTTTGTGAATATTTTTGTCATCATATTTAGTGAATTTCATTGCTGCTTTCTTTGTGTAGTCTTATAGAAATAATGGAAATGAATATGAATTCACCCAAGAATATCATAGAAAATGCAGTCAAAGCTGCGAATAATTCATTGCCGGAGAAATCCAGAGTCGTATACGACAAGGATTATGAAGTATTTGATCAATGGAAGTTGCTTCAGTTGTCCTCGTACAATGAGCGGGCGTTATAATCCATAATGCCCGCTCATAAAGCCCTAGGGCATAATGAGTATTTATAGCAACCGTATCTAAGGTAAAATCAACAAATAATATACAAGTGAAAAATAGTCTTATTTATTCTTAATCTCATATGGGGATGATATAATCGCCGGGTTGATTCTAGTCCTTTCTGGCGTTGAACAGGGCTCTTTACTGTCTACTCTGCTGTTTTTATGTTTTATAAATAACATAAGGAAATATATTAAGAACTGTCATTCCTGTTGTTCGCGGACGATCTAAAGTTGTTTAAGGTTATTAAGTGTATACATGAATGTATTTTGTTATAAGAAGATCCGGACAATGTTGCGAAGTTGTGTATCAATAATGAAATGCATTTTGATATCGGGACATGCAGTGTGATGAGATTTTTCAGAATTAAGTACCTATCCGGTTCAATACGGTTATGCACTATATAATGTTAAATTAAGCTCAAGTATTCTTGTAGAAGATTTGGGAATTCACCTTGATCATAAATTACATTTCATTCAACATACCTATATAATAATACAGAAAGCTTTTAGGATGTTTATTAAGAGAAAACTTGAAGATTTCAACAATATCTCAGTTCTTGAATTGGTTTTTTTCAAAAATATCTGGAGCATTATGGAATATCAATATGTAGTTTGGTCACCCTATTATAAAACTTATAAGAATAATATGGAATGTGTTCAGCGTAAATTATTAAAATGGGTTGCCTACAAAATGAGCTTCTACAAGGACTTAATAGACAATTTTTCACATAGTTCCCTGTCAATGGGGTTTTTAGCTTTAGCCACCAGAAGAAAGAATTTCAATATAATGTTCATATATAAATTACTAAATAACTTTATTGAATGCGAATATTTATTGACTAGGTTAAAATTTAATGATAATAAAATGTTATTCTGAGTCATAGAGACGTATTCAGTGAAGATTTAATTCCTACAAACTACGGTATGAACAAGCTATGAAAGAGCCAAATTCGATAGAGAATGATTCATTCCAGATATCCATTTTCTGCTAGAAGACCCATTTTGAGGCAATTTGAATTATCTGTTTGCCAACTGGGTCCCCTTTTTGATATTTTTTTTCCAATTTAGTATAGTTTTTGCTTCTTCTGTTGTTATTTGGAGGCTGTTAAATTGTAAATTGGGTTTGCCGGTTCTATTAAACGAATAAATAAATAAATATGTTATCTTCCTTTCCAGTCGTTATTACCCGAAAATAAAAGACTATTACACTGTATCGCAAGTCAACATTGGTGTGCGGGGGAGGTTTTTATATCCGTTTTACACCTCCTGAACTATGATATTCGAGATTTTTTGTATGCTTGGTTTATACATATACAAATAAGCTGAAAATCTGAGGTGTTTTTTTGCGAAAAACGAAATTTTCAAAATTTGGATAATTTAATCTTATTTTGGAAATTAACCATGAACAACATATGTATTCTAAATCAAGCCCTATGAGGCCTTTTAGGAGGGCTAATGGAGCTGAAAAAGTTGGTTCTTGGAAGATTTTTTCCCCCATAACCCCCTCCAAGTTGAGTTAGGGAGTTGAAAATTTTTTACCTGGATTAAATAGAAAAAAGATGGCCGTAATTTTAATGTAGATATTGCATGATCTTCTGTGTATTTGGTGAGGTTTTGCGCACCTCTATAGCTCATCAAGGTGGAGCTTATTGTTCACGTCCATTGAGTTAATGGACTGTAGTGATTTTATTTATCTTCTTCAACATCCGTTATTTTCATGTCGAACTTTTATGTTTTTTCTGCTTTTTGAGGTTTTACGTAAATAAACAACTAAAGATTTCAACGGATTCATTTCACATACTTGTGTGCAATACTTGTACTTAAATTCGCTCTAATTTGTATATGTATAAACTTGATGCGTATTTGTAAGTATCCGAGCTTGGTGCTTCTCTGTAGCTCCTCCAAATTGACCTAAATGCATGAGAATTTGTATATAAAAAAGAAACAAAACGAGTGGAAAATATGACGCTAATGACAAAGCTCTGCAACTCACGCGCTTTTTTCCCTTTCGATGAACAATCGCTCTGACTATCAATAATTATGACACTGGAGAGTGGCCTTGGTAATCAAATATTTCTAATACTTTTTAAAATTTCGGAAATGTCAGGAAAAAATTGATAACTGATTCGTAAATCGAATTCATTCAACAACCTATATAATATGTAATCTAATACACTCTTATTGAGGTGAATTATGCAATGTAGTATAATTATAGGAATCGTTATTCAAGTTCATGCGTTCATGCTTGGAGGAAATAGTCAATAACTTGATAACCTTGTTTTCTTGGCATATATATTTCAAAATGTCGACTTAATGATTGAAAACAATATACCACAATATTATACAATTCATGAATGTACAACAGAAATTCATAAGTAGAATAAATATTTCCCGAATTCTAAAAATATTGAGAATTTTACTGTCATGAAGTAAATTATTGAGTTAGTGAATAAAATGTTTCCTTCACTCTTCAATAAGTCGGTCCGATTGATCCACACTATTCTATCTAATTTTTCTGAATTAAGTTCCTCAGGAATTGATACTGACTGAACCGTAGTAGTTGGTCGACAAAAATATTCTAACATTAAGTTAGAGCTACACTGGCCATTATTCAAGAGATGCTTAATAGAACTAATTGGTGTTTTGCAACTTAATCCCGAGCAAATGTTGGATTCATTATTGTCGGTTATCGTTTCATAAAAATCTCGAAGAACAACTGAGGAATATCCATGCCCAATCGTTGACATGAGCCATCCTATATTTTCACATGTACATAGAAAACTGTTAAAACTGAATATAAAATCTGTCGAAACTTTACTGTAGGCATATATATCAGGATTGAGACTACCTGAATCTACGTAAATTATATTATTATTGTTGAATTTATAGATGAATTCTAAGTTTCCGAAGCTAGTATGAGAATCCACAAGTAAACCAGGACTGATTTTTTCCAGACATCCCGCTTTTAGATAATTGAAAGTGTTATCTATAATAATTACATTTTTTGATAAGATTGATATTGAGCCTGACTGGAGCGTGTTTACGATGTTATTCATAAAAATGAAATTTTCTATAGTTCCGTTTATACCGCCTGGCATAATTTCAATAAATTTGTTTCCTCTAAACGTGGCATCTTTCACATATAGCTGGAAACTGAGGTATTCGGCGATCTCTACAGTACTATTCGTCATTGAAAAATTTCCTTCAAATGGATGTGTTGTGTTGAAAGTTATTTTCATTGCATTAGCGTGCAATCGTTTCACTTCGACGTTGCGCCATGTGAAGTTTTTGAAACCTCTCAAACTGTGAAAAGCGTGACTCTCTATGATCCCAATATGAACGTTTTCGAATTCGATTTCTTGTAGTTCATGATGTTTGGCTTCTCCGGTGTACCTTACCTGAAAAAAATAGTGAAAAATGTAAAATTATGTGTAGCCTAACTATTTCATCTATTTTCTATTAAGTCACAACCACTGCGTTTTGGGTTTTTTTTTCATTCAATACCATTCGAAATATAATTCCTTCTTCTGAAATAATCGAATACTTGTTTTTATGAAATTATTTCAAGTGAACATAGTATAACTATTATAGCATTGTTGTAATAGTGAGTATTTTAATTAAGTACAACTTTTTTAAACAGAATCCAATTTGAATGAAAATCGGTAGGCAGTTAGAATTTTGAAATTATCAAAAAATAGTGCTTTTTTATGCATCTTGAATCAGGATTCAATAACACTCAAGGAAGACCAAGCTTTGTATAAAGCTGAAATCAAAGTACTGTGTAGGTTTCTCAGTATTAAAATGAGTGCTAGTAAGAATAGGTCCAACAACTTGACTTTCCGTAAAGAAATTTGTGTTTTTCCCAAAACTCTTGAAACATCAAAATTAGTTTGGCATTTATGAATTCAAAATAAATTGATAAGTTAAAAAACAGACAATTGTGTTTTCTTTGAAATTTTGGTACTGTGGTCATCATCAGTTACTAATTATGTGCTATTTCGTCTAATATCAGCAGTCAGGTCTGCTTATAGTAGATGATGAGGGGAATCACAGAAACACTTAGGTATCCACGATATGAACAAATTAGGTTCTTGATTATTTGATTTAAGGTTCTTTATTCAGAAGGACATTACTCGTAACTTCGACTTTGTTCAATATTACATCTATTCGAGAAAAATGGATGTATTTGTCTACTGGAAAAAGGAGTGGTTAGTTGAGTAGATGTTATCGAAGAATTTGAGCTGTTTTTACTTGAGTTTGTTGGGTTAATTGTGTTTTTATTCATGTTGTTTGTTCGAAAAATTGAATCTGTCTGTTTTGTACTTGAACCTTTTATAACTGATTAATTTTTTTAGACTTTAGTTAAATTTTTGGAATATGAGCATCTTGTACATGTAGTTCGTAGAATACCATGCAAACGTTGTGATCAATCATATATCGGACAAACTTCTAAAATTTACTGGAAGTTTACAAATTCATTATGTCTTAATTACGTCAAATGTTCGGAGAATGTACCCGAGAATTGAACCCAAGATCAAGTTCGTCCTAGAAAATCTTCATATTAGTTCGTTGATGAACTGTTAGTGAAAATGAGAGAGTAGACGTATTACGTCTAACTCGTACCCACACAAGTACTTCAAAACAAAAAAATGTAGCATTTTTATTCAGAGGTTAAATTATCAGTTCAATTTTCATTTGAATATGAAAAGAGTTTACGAAATCTTACCATATAAGGAATAGTGAATGTATTTTCAGGAATCAGTTCTATATTTTTGATATTTCTCAGAACTATTTTTCCAGGGTTTTTGATAGTGGTGATACTTCTGATGAACCGTAAATTGGTAACATTTTCAATGGTTAATGATTGAAGGGGTCTTCGTACACTCGTACAGCTCATATCTATGTCCAGGTTCTCACAGTTTCTGATGATTATCCAGGCGGTATTAGATGGTTCGTTGAAACTCCAGAGATAAGCGATGACATTCTGTAATGAATTAATTCAAAAGATTCGAAGTTGGTTGACTTAGAGTATTGTTATATTATGGATGCAAATATATTCACCATAAATGGGTGAAATATAATTAATTACAATAGATTGAATTTATTCTTGGCTTATTGACCGTGAGCTAGCACACATGAATTTGGAGTCATCGATTAATGTCTGGCATTTAGAGGTATGAGAAGTGTAATTCAAATTCAGTTAATGAAAATAAGGCTGGTTTTAAGGGCCGGCCCGTGTTCGAAAATTTGAACTATTAATTTTTCTTTGCATAAATAAATTAATTTTTCACTCATCTTGAATTGTCTGGCAATTGATACATAGAAAGATATTATTGATTAACTCACAATTTTCAAATGCCAGACAGTTTTGAATAGTCGAAAGGGTGATTCATAGGAGTGAAGTTGTAGAAAGAAAAAAAAATTCATCGTTTTCTTTTTGTCTGGCAATGGAAACAATGAAAATTATTCTCATGAAAATGATGAAAAAAAATTGCTAGACGGTTTCCAATGTTCGGAGTCGAAAATTATGAGAAAATTTTTCACATTTTTCAGTGATCACTATTTGTCTGGTATTTTGAATACTTAAAATTGATACACACATTTCCCGTCACAAAAAATTTGCCAGACAAATTGGCAAATGGAAAAATTGTGCCAGACGAAAGAAAATTCGTAAAAAAAATTGAAATATTTCAAATTTGATGTATTTCAATTAGAAATGCAACTACAAACACAATATACAAATGCCAGACAAGTTGAGCTGTTCGAAAATGTATAAATTAATTGAAAAAATAATGAAAAATTTCCTTTTTTTTTGTCTAATTTGAACCATTTATTTATGTCCGTAATTTTGAATTTTTTTTGAGTAGTATATTTATACCTTAGCTTGAAATTCCAGCCTAGTTGGGTTGTTCGAAAATTGATGAAAAAAAGAAATTAAATAATTGTAACAAATTTTTGAAAATTTCAGTGCTTTTTTTTGTTTTGTTTTAAAAATCTCAGATGATTTGGGCTGTTCGAAAGTATATAAATGAATAAAAAAGTTTTGAAAAAATTTAATTTCTCATTTATTTTCGCCTTTTCCTCTATATTATAAGCTGTTATCACTCGGGAAATGTACTCCGGTACTATTTCCGACCTAAAAAATTAAAAAATTATATTAATAAATGAATAAATGATTGAATAAAAGTTTTGAATAAATCTAGTGAATTCTGAGCGAATAGTTTTGCGTTGCAATGTCGATCTATTTTATATTGTTATGTACCGAGTGGCCAGATAAGAATGCAAAGTGCTGTATCTTGTAAACTATTCATCGTAGAGACTTGCGGTGAAAAATATTATAACGAAAGTGGCCAACAGAAAATCCTAAAATTTTTTTCAGGTTTCCAAGATGGCCGCCAGGGGGCGTAACCGCCATCTAAAACTTTTAAAGTGATATTTCTCTAAAATATATGCGTTTTCAAGTAAAGCTTCATTCTTGTAATTTTCGTTGGACACTTTTTGGCGTATCTATTGAAATGAAGTGGTGGGGAATGAATCGATGCTTTTTTAAATAAACGGCTGTAACTTCTGAACGACTGAACGGATTTTAACAAAGTTGGTCTCGTTGGGACAAGCATTTATTGTTTCCTCAAACATATCATATCCGTGATATGTCAAGTTTTTAGTGATACCGCTAGAGCGCATTTTTTGATATACCTAATAACAGAAAATTTCCAATTTTACGGGGTGCGAATATAACCCTTCATTTTATAATAGAATCGCTAGGAGAAAACCGTGGTCTGTATACGTTTCGGATGAGATCACCCAAAACGCATTTGTTAATATTCATAATCCGAAAAGTCCCCTTTTTGAAGAGGCATGCGCTATACTAGAGGAGTTTGTTTGTAAGATATACGCAACTCAAAGAAATGGGCTGAAAAATATGAAAGATTTTGATGGAGCCAAATTGCATCTCTTTACTAGTTGCTATAGCATGATAGATTCATCAGAAAGTTAAAAAAAAATACTAGAATTCGACGAATGCACGTTACCACCTTGTAAGAGAGAACTCCTGCAACAAATTCTAAGAAGTGCATTTATTGGTCACCTGTGGAGTCGAGCATTTCGAAGTACACCAAGTACTTTGGACCCATGCGAATATGGTTGGTCGTATGAAGATGAATCCTATGATTTTTTGTGGTTTCAGGAAACCGAAATGCCAGAAAGCGTGATCGAAATCTTGCTGCCAAAAATGGTAATACTATATATGTAATTTGTATGATTGAATGAACTGTTTAATATTTCCTATTAGCAGGTTTTCACTTTGAAAACCTGCTTATTAAAATGGGTGCCATTAGCAAAGTTGGACCTAGGACCAAGATAGTTTTTCGTTTCATGCCTTTTTATGATGCTTGGCACCAAGAACTCAATTTCATATATCTATATATATTAATATGTACCTATATATATATATATATATATATATATATATTAGGTATATTAATATATATATATATATATATATATTATATATATATAGTTTATATATATATGTATATTATATATATGTATATATATATATATATATATACATATATTATATATATATATATATATATATATATATATATATATATATTATATATATATTATATATATATATATATATATATATATATATATATTATATATATTTATATATATATTAGTATATATATATATATATATATATATATATATATATATATTATATATAATCTGTTTGTATGTATGCGCAAGAGCTTATGTATTTTAGCGTTGTTTACACGATAACGGGCGCAATTTTGAAGCAATAGGATTGAAAGTTTGTAAATAGGTAGTTTCGTTGATATCTTGGACGGGATTGTTTTTGGTTCGAAGTTTGATTGATTAAGTAGTTGACCCCCCTGGGGGGAAAATAAATCTTGTTTACACGGTCGCAATTTTGACACGACAAAAGGCGCAATTTTGTAGCAATAGTGTTGAAAGTTTGTAAATAGGTAGTTTCGTATGATATTTTGGATGGGATTGTTTTTGGTTCGAATTGGTTGAGGGGTTGACCCCCCTGGGGGCAAAATAAATCTTGTTTACACGATAACGGGCGCAATTTTAAAGCAATAGGGTTGAAAGTTTGTAAATAGATAGTTTCGTATGATATCTTGGATGGGATTGTTTTTGGTTCGAATTGGTTGAGGGTTGGCCCCCTGGAGGTGGAAATAAATCTTTTTCACACGATAGAGGGCGCAATTTTATAGAAATAGGGTTGAAACTTTGTGAGTAGGTAGTTTTGTATGATACCTTGGATGTGATTGGTTTTGGTACGAATTGGTTGGGGGTTGATCCCCTGTGGAGGAAATAAATATTGTTTTCATACATGAGAGGGCGCATTTTTTTGAAATTTGGAACAAAAATTATAATTTAATAAATATATTTTTCAAACTGGATACCTACGTTATAAAAACCTGCTCTTCTAATGCAACTCGCTGCGATAGAGTTTTTTTATGTTACTTTACTACATTTTTATGCTCAGAAGCGGGCGAAGAGATTGAAGAAGATGGAAGCGAAGAAGTTGCCATACATGACGATGTAGGTGACTCAGACATTGACGGTGACAATGACACTGATGACAATAATTTTCATTGTTTCGATTGCCAGACAAAAAGAAAACGATGAATTTTTTTTTCGTTCTGCAACTTCATCCCTATGAATCACCCTTTCGACTATTCAAAACTGTCAGGCAATTGAAAATTGTGAGTTAATCAATATCTTTCTATGAATCAATTGCCAGACAATTCAAGATGGGTGAAAATTATTATTTTTTTTGTGAGAGGGGAAAATCTGTAACCAGATTTCCTTGCCATGAAGGCAGGAATATGTCGGGTTGGTAGATGTTTGAGGTTACCGACCGACTAAAAACCCCTCTCTCTTCGTACCTCACGCCACAGGTGAGGCATCTCCCTGAACTAGTCCCCGGAAAAAAACTTATAAGTTTATAACTTCAGGGACTGTTCTTACGGACCCTATATATCTTCCTTGTCTCTGACAGCCAATTCTCTTTCTCCATTCATCGTCCCGATTGCATGGGTCTACGACATTAGATGCATAAGATTTTTACTACTTGGACTCTAGCACGACGCAGTAATAGGTATTTATCACAGGACGATATGTCAAAGGTTACGGAACCCAGTCTTGTTTCCTACTAGGCGGCGGCATCATTCTGCGCGCGCCTGTCTTCGACTCCTTGACCGTCATAATCCGGGTAATACGTTCATAGAGAAAAAAACAGGTAGCCTCATCCTCCAGCATTAAGGTATAATTTGTTCTACCTGAGGCATGTATCCCAGGTCATCTGAAATCAGCCGCTTAGTCCATGCCCCCACTCCAGTCTGTTGCGTCCACTTCTGTTGCCATTTTAGCATGGTTCTTTTCCTCGCCATTCTTCTGTTCCCGGGCAGCCTTCCTCCGATAGTGTAGAGAAAGCATACCTCTGCCACCATCAGGTCGAAGGGAGGGTAACCGGCTATGACTTGGACAGCCTCGGCCGATGTCGTCCTGTGGACTCTCAACAGGGCCCTCCGTTGGACGGAGATACACTGCTGTCTCTGCTTCACCTGTTTTAGTATGTCTCTCCACGCAGGGGCCGCATACAGCATAGTGCTCTGTACGACCCCGCAGAGTAATCTTCTTTCGAAGTACGACGGGCCTCCTACGTTTGGTAACAGCCTCTGTAGGGCTCCCAATTTCTCTATCGCCTTCCCCACGGTATAAGTGATGTGCTCGGAAAACGACTGGTTTTTTTAATTATCACCCCCAGATACTTTATTCGTGGGTTCGGGGGCTTTTCTTCGCCCGCGATGTTAAAGTGTAGCCCTGTTAGGCTTCTTAGGCCCTTCACCACCAGCAACTCGGTTTTATGTGTTGCCACCTCTAATTTTCTGCTGGACATCCAGTGTATTGCGAGTTGCTGTGCTGGTGTGAGTTGCACCGTTTCGCTCACCTTATTTTGGACATCTGTCACACTCACGGCTTCCACGACAAAGAGCAGGTCGTCGGCATACGGTATGGGATGGACCCCCTCAACGTTATCTAGCTTCAGCACCCCATTATACATGGTGTTCCACAGGGTAGGGCCCAGAACCGAGCCCTGCGGAACTCTCATATTGCAGCTTCTCAAGACCGATCCCATCGTAACACATCTGCTGTTGAAATAGTCCTCACAGCATTTGATGATGTAGGTGCTTAATCCTGCCTGTGTCAATTCCCTCAATGTATGCCTCCAGCTGGCCGTATTAAAAGCGTTTTTGATGTCCAGCGTAATGAGAACTATGACTCTAGCCCCAACTTCTTGATTATGGCTTTGAGTTCCATCAGCGCCGATACCGTTGACCTGCCAGCTATGAAGCCATGCTGGTGAGTCGAGATAATATCTCTCTCTTCCAGTTCCTCAACGATGCGAGTGACCAGCAGTTTTTCGAACAGCTTACCCACGCAGCTAATTAAGCATATTGGTCTGAAGGCCGAGTTGTCCTCCGTGTCCTTTCCCTTTTTCGGTAGAAGAACTACCCTCGCTTTTTTCCGAACGTTTGGCATTTTTTGCCGCTTGAGACAACCATTGAATATTTGGAGAAGGAAGGCCGGTGAGTTCTCCACCGCGTATCTCAGCGCCTCCACAATAATATTATCCGGGCCCGGCGCTGTGCCGGGCCGCATCGCAGCACTCGCCCTGCTCAGTTCCTCCCTCGTAAAGAGGGGAACCTCTTCCACTTCGTCATCCAGAATGTCTATTCCGTCATCAGTATCGGGGAAGAGCGTCGCCAGAATGGCGCTCCTCCTCTTCACCGAGAAAGTATAAGGGGCTACCCCCGACGGAGATGCCTTGTTGCGATGCGGTAACCCTCGCCCCAAACATCCTCATTCAGGTTTTTCAGCATAATCTTCCAGCTTTCCCTTTTGGATGCTCTTATCAGTTTTTGGAGGTTTTTCTTTGCTTCTTTCCAGTTATTTTCCCATTCGAGAGGGACCCTGCGATTAAGTGATCGCTGTCTGGTGGTTACTGGTGCAGATTTTGTGCGCCACTTCGATCGCTTCATTCCACCAGTACGGAACCTTCCTTGTTCGCTGTGCCGTTTGTAAAATAGTGGCTGCTCTGAACGCCGCAATCAGCTCATCATAGGCGTCATCAGGGGTTTGGTCGCACTGGCCATTCATGGCTTCCAACTTTTCCTTAAATCTGACGGGGTCCAGTCTTGTGATGAGTGAAAAATTAATTTATTTATGGAAAGAAAAATCAATTTTCCAAATTTTCGAACACGGGTCGGCCCTTAAGACCAGCCTTATTTTCATTAACTGAATTACACTTTTTATACCTCTAAATGCCAGACAAAAAATCGATGACTCCAAATTCATGTGCGCTAGCTCACGGTCTATAAGTTATCGTTGCGTAGCAGTGAAATCACTAACATTTTTCATAGGAAAAGCTATATCACGGTTGCTTCTTCAGGTTATATATGAATATTGACTTTGAGTTCGAAATAAATGCTTCAAAAAGTCCGAAATACGTAATTATTCCTTGTACCAGAGCTTTATAACTAGGGTCTTGTTTTCCAACATTTTTGGGATATCAAAGGTTGAGTACCTGCAAAAATGCATAAAATTTCTAGATAAAAATTGCAGCGGGGAGAAATAATAATTCAAATTTCAAAATAGCATCTCTCCAATATCAACCGAATTCACGTTCAAATTCTCAGCGTTGAGAGTGAGTATGGAGTGGCTGTAGAGATGCGCAAAGCTCGGCAATCCTCAAAAATTCTTAAAATAATTAAACGTTAATATTGCAATAATAAAAGAAATCAATTGAAATAAACAGTTCCTACAGTCCTAAAATAAATTTCATCCACGTACAAAATTTCAACTGTCTCATTGAATTAGTAGAAGCTGTGGATGTGCGCGCAATTCAGGAAAAAACATGATAATTTTATATTAAAATTGTGACGGTTATGTAAACTAGTTAACCCTACTACGCTGCACTTTCTCGATATTAACTCAATCCACGCTTACTTGTATCTTCTGTTTGAAAACTTTCGTTAGACTAATTCAAAACGAGAATATGAAATTTTGGAGAAGACAATAGCTATTATGAAAAAACCTATCGTGTGTTCGCATGCTAAGTAGTAAATTTTGCTTTTCTAATCTCCATCACGCCTAAACTAAACACAGGTTATATTCTTGAATCGAAAGCGCAACTGAGGAAAATAGTTGATATCCAAAGGCACTACCTCAACATTAACTCGATCTACGGACCAAAAACCCTCTGACTCAGTCTGCAGAAGCGACTTTGGCAAATTTTCAAAAACCACGAAAAAAGATGAAATGTACTTTCTTTGGGTTCTCGGCAATTAGTTAAAAGGGCAATTAATAAACGAAAGTCATTCGTCAATACATCTATATTTCGAACCTTAAGTGGTTCTTCCTCAGGATGCTAAAATTATACAATAATTACCTTACAGTATTAACATAAACTTTCTAACTTACTGCTGAACAAGACTCAAAAAATGAACATGACAAACCTCAAAAGAAACTCTAATTCCCCTTTAACTTGAAAAATATGACTAACCAGAGCGTGTTTAATAGTTTGACAAAGGAGCAATTTTGTTAATTTTTATAGGTTATATTTCATAGAGTAATTCGGTTTTTTATAGAACCCCCATTCGACAACAGGAAGAAGAAAACAAAAGTGAATAGGTTAATATACCAACAACAATATTTATGCGTTGGTCTCATCGATCAATCGTGGTGGGCCAATTAAGTCCAAAGATAGTAAATGATTGTATGTGCTACTTAGATTATTAATGTCACTCTTTCTGTTTATATTATTGACCCTTTCATTGATGTAACACATTTCCAGGATGATTCTCTTATTCTTATTCAAACTAGTGCATAAAACTTTTGTATCCTCAAGTTTGAATTAGAATAAGAGAACCTTCCTGAAATATCAAGTACATTTTGTTGTTTTTTCGAGTCTTGTTCAGATGTAAGTTAGAAAGGTTATGTTAATACTGTAAGGTAATTATTGTATAATTTTAGCATCCTGAAGAAGAACCGCTTAAGGTTCGAAATATCGATGTATTGACGAATGACTTTCGTTTATTAATTGCCCTTTTAACTAATTGCCGAGAACCCAAAGAAAGTACATATTAGGCATGAAAAATTTCTCGAAAATCGTTGTCTAGAAGAACGGATAGAAAAACTACTCCCGCACCTGACTGCTTTCCTTCGATACACTGCAATAGTATGTATTTTATAGTCGATAAAATACGACTGAAAAATGTAGCTAGGGTAAATTAAAAAGCCCCACAGAAATTAGTTTTAGGAATAGTTGTATCATTTTTGATAATATTCCATGTGACATTTTTTTTATCATGGAAAAAATTAAATTTTCAATATTATTGTACAAATCCATCTAATTAACAAAATTCAATAGTGTTTTACTAGATTAAGAGGATATAATATTGGGTTTAAGTATATTTTTCAATATTGAAGCAAAACATTCAGAAATATAATAAAGTGGTGATTGAATATATCATACAATATTATAAAAAGTATAAATGGTATGTTATCTATAAGTATTTTTAGTGTAACTGATTTATTTCCTTTATTTGATTTAGTGTTTGTGGATTTGATGTGATGAGTTTTTTGATCTTGTTGAAGTTTTTGATAGTTTTTTTTATTAAGAAGTATTTGTTTTGTATTCGAGCTGTGGTTGCGGTATGTTTTGATGTTTGTGTTATATTCTATCATATGTAATTTTGATGTTCAGGGCACAAATTTCAACTACCTCTTTCTATACTAGCTATAATGTTATTTATTTGTACCTATTTGATCTAGATTATCAATTTCTATGGAGCGTTTGGTATCAAAATTTGTGTGTTCAACAAAGTTGGTTAAAATCATGAAACTATGAAAAAAAAACCATGAAACTATTTCCATTCGCAATTGTTTCAGAAATGGTTTGTGATGAATATTAAGATATTATTTTGTTTGATAATTTAATTCGTTCTTTATAATTCTATTGAATGTTTTTAATTCCTTCATGTTGTAAAAAATTCGTTAACATATATTCATGAAACTTGAAGAATGTTGGACAGAGCTGGTTATGCTTACATCGTAGTAAATATTTTCTTGTCTATTTAAGATTTGTAGTCTTCCTATTCAAAAGACAAATATTCTTCAAGAATGATACAGTTTGCTATACATGCGGCGGCTCGATATTGTTCTCTTAATTACTATTTTATGTATCAGCAAATTATTCACTGATCATATATAGCTATTTAATTTATTAAGGATAATTCAAAATCTACATGAGCTAGAAACTAGGTGCTTTGTAAATATAAGGATATAGTTTGTTTATATAGTAAAGCGCGTGATCTACCTATCTTATTGATATTATTTGAGCAGTTCAAAGGGAAGCTGTACATATATATATATATATATATAGATATATATATATATATATATATATATATATATATATATATATTATATATATATATATATATATATATATATCAGGGGCGGCTATTCAAGGGCGGCTAAGGAGGCTAAGGAGGCTAAGCCTCCTACTCAATAATATTCCGTGTATCACTAATATATTATATTGAATAGTCAGCATTCAGCATATTCATATTAATCAAAATCATATTATTTTATGCACCTACCTTCCTTTCAACCTACATTATATAATGGTATTTACATTTACTGCATTTCATTCATTTCAAGATTTGTGGCAACGCTGCGGAGGCTTAAAAAAGGATATTCTCAACGTTCATTATGCCTGCCACAGAAAAGCAAGCAATGGTGCGAATACTGCCAATGAATACTTCATTGCAATAGAAAAGCAAAACACATGTAAATGGCAACACCGATGGAGCCTGAGTCTCATAAAATGTCGACCAATCACAACTATAGAATTTCGGGTAAAATCGGGTGAATTCGTTGGAAAGTATTAATTTAATCGTAGTGTGATCGTAGTGACTAATGGCCGAAAACAGCTTGTTTACTTAAATTGCTCGCGTATTGTTTTAAAATGAGTTTGGTTACTGAAGTTAATTTCAAAAATTTCGATGTTGACTTAGTGGAATATTTGTTATCCCATAACTTTAGTGCACTAAGTTATAAGGATAAAGTTTTGATAAAAACATTGCGACCTACCCCTGAATTAAACCATTTGGTGCAGCGTAACAGACAACAAAACCGCGGTTTTAATACAAGAAATTATGTGAGACATCCTTGCCTAACCGGATCCCAGGTTATCCCAAAAATTATTTTATTGGCAGTGTTTACTTTTTACTAGGGAAAATGTCTCTGTTTGGGGCCGCTTAGGATTTGAGGATTTAATTCTATAGTTGAAAGTGAGGAATTTTTCACCGATAATGTAACTTTAAATACCGCACGCGGATTAATATCTTACTTACAAGATAAGGAATTTATATATTTTTTAAACATCTTTTAATTAATTTTTGAACAAACAGAAATAGTTTTTCAAACCTTACAGCACAAGTTTTCAGATGTAATTTACTCACGAAATCGGCTCAAGTTTCTTTTGGAAAAAATTTCAGAATTTCGTGCAGAACTTTATTTTAAAAAACTATTTTCTGTATTTCAAACTACTGATGATACGACTCAATTTATCCCAAAACGAAAGAAATTCAGTTACGCAGATATGGAGCTTCACTATAAGCAAATATTTTATGAAATTTTGGATACTATTAGGGGTCAAATAGAAATAAAGTTCTCTGATTTGAAAGAACTGTATTTCTTCGACTTACTCAATAAAAATTTGTTTACCGGATTTTCGGCTAATTTTCCAGATAATCTTTTGGAAAATTTATGTCAAAAATACACTTTCTTTGATAAGATGGCCATAAAAAGTGAACTGTGTGTTATTTATAATAACAATGAAATTTTGGGGCAAAATGAAAATCATGTGAGGACTATTAAATACCTCTTTGATGATGATTTGAATCAAGATTTACCCCAACTTTATAAACTCTCATGTCTAATTGTTTCTATCCCGGTGACATCGGCTTCCGTAGAGCGCTCGTTTTCCACTCTTAAGAGAATTAAAACTTATTTACGAAATTCAATGAGCCAGGATCGTTTGAAAAATATTAGTTTGTTGTCTATTGAAAAGGAATTGGTAAAACTTCTGGCGAAAGACAAAAAACTTTATGAGGATATTATAGATCATTTTTCTAACGTTAAAGATCGCAGAATCCCGCTAATCTTCAAAAATATATAATAACTTGTTATTTGCTCTCACCAGCTGTTAACAAATTCGTTAAGTAGGTAGGTTGGTACCTATTTTGTGAAAGAAAAAAAAATTTGATGAATAGATGAATAGATTAATTGGCTGAGAAGAGTTTTTGTGGATATTGTAAATAGGAGTTGTAGGTCTCAAGGTAGACACTCGAAAGTGAAAACAAATTAATAGCTTAGGGTGCTTGTTTTACTTCGATTTTCTTTAAATTATAAGGCGGTTCACCTTGAAATCCTAAAAATTTTCGCCTATTCTGTATTTTTAAACACCTCTTATACCCCCTATAAACAAAAACCACACGAGCCGCCACATATATATATATATATATATATATATATATATATATATATATATATATATATATATATATATATATACATATAATTTTAATTCTCAACACCTAGAATTTCTTGAAAAACACCAATTTATTCCATGTGTAGTTAACAAGAATAAAGTTACTCAATTAATCTTATCGATCCTATTCTAGCGAGAGCTTATAGGTATAAACTGAAAGTGATGAGTAAGCATTCAGTTGCGTCGTACATCATTAAAATGGAGAAGCTGTACTCTGACCACATAACTATATATGCCTATATATATATATATATATATATATATATATATATATATTTATATATATATATATACACATATATATATATATATATATATTTATGTTTTTGTATAAATATATATAAGGAACCTCCAGTCTAATCTAGGCTAGTCGAAACTACTGCATTTTTGTCAGTTGGCAATATGTGGATATAACCAATTCTTCTAAACGTTGAATGAAATCTAATCTTATTATCTCATGCATTAATAATGTTAGTAGAATGTGCTAAATTCAGTAATACTATAGTGAAAATTATTTAGAAATCCATTCACATACCTTAGTGTTAGGGGGGCATTCATAAAGCACCAAACGCAATGAGTTGATAATAGTTTTACAGTTAAAACCATTGCGTTCACAGCTCACACTGATTCTAGTTGGAGTAGCATTCCTGCAGGCAAAATACGAAAACAGCAGAACTAATACTTGTATCATCGACATTTCAGAAGTAAATGAAAATTATCATCGCAGTTGCTTATCTCTACGAGAGGATGTAGATGATCACAAATTTTTTGTTTTGAGCATCCTATTCATCTCTTCGTATCAGTTTCAATGGTATATGACTAACTGATCTGATATTACAGTAATTCCCAATGAAAATATTGTGAATGCATTAACTCTCATAATTTCAAACATTTCCCAACTCTATTGAATTATATAATTTTTACTTTCGAGAAATACTTCTGAAAGCGGGTTGAAAATGAGACAATATCTGAAGAGTAAAATTGTGTAATCTTCAGCTCTTATGTCTCAAGATATAATTGATTTATAATTTTCGCAATTAATGGAATATGAATTAAATTTTTAGTAATCAGTATGACAAGTTTCGGTACACTGTACCATTTTCAAACACAAATCGTTACTCTCAAAGTTAATATTAATAAAATCAAATTGAAATCACGAAAACTACACTAACAATAACTACAATACCTTTTCCTGAAAGGAAATTTTAAATATTCAATATATATATATATATATATATATATATATATATATATATATATATATATATATATATATATATATATATATATATATATATATATATATATAATATATATAATATATATATATATATATATATATATATATATATTATATATATATATATACTAATATTATTATATATATATATATATATATTATATATAATATAAATATATATATATATATATATATATATATATATATATATATATATATATATATATAAAGTGCTTTCGAAAAGTAACGAATAAATTCATTATTTCTGAAATTGTGAGAAAAAATCCACTAACACATCGATTTCGTTTCAAACGAAGGTACTCTTTGACATACAACCCAAATTTGTGACGTAATTGTTATTCGAGATATGACGTCATCGACAATTTTTTTAAATGGCACTTAATTTCGACTATGCCAATTGAAAGAGCGTGTCATTCTACGTACATATCGTCAAAAATATGATGACATTAGCGTATGTAGGTTAGATAAAAAATGAAAAAACACTATTTCAAAATTTACTAAATTTAATGATAGTAACTTATTTAAATGTTGAAATTGTGCACCGTTGACCACCTGACAGTAGCCAAGATAATTAATGAATTCTTGTTGAATATGGTCAATAACTTCAGGAGGTATAAAATGTATCTCCTGACGAAATCTTTCTTTTAACTCTTCTGAATTCACCGGTCTAGAAACATATACTTTGCTTTTTAAATACCCTTGTTGAAAGAAAATGTAATTTCTCGGAAGATCACGTTCCTTATTTGAATATAAATGTATTAGTTCAGGAATAAAGAATATCTTGCACTAGTTAGGTTAACGTCAAAGAAATAGGGACCCAGAATTTCAAAATTAAGTATTTACGAAATAATTATCATTGGTTCATAGCTCTTGACGCATTTGCCCGCTGATCATAGTCGTCTTCATTTAGCTCTTGAAAAGGGCATACCTAATGCCCTTGATGATACATTGCTTTCTTCACAATTTTGTGAAGTGTGGACGCTGCCATATTGAAAACAGAAGCCACTTGGTTAAGTGTTGAGTGATGATTATCTTGTATTGCCAACAAAACATTAAGTTGATCTTCTTCTGAATTTTATAAATCACGAACATGACCAAAGTTACGGTATTTCGACTCAATATTGCTTATCATGCTCTCGGTAATGGGATGCCGACCAGGATGAGTTTTGAAACAAATTCAACTACTTCTTGTTGGGTGCGCATCCTGTCTCCAAATCCGACAATGCAAAGAATTTCAATTAATTCTCTTTCAGTTAATTTCACCATTTCTTTTTGAAATAACAAAGTCACTACTCAATAAATAGTTCAAACATCCTCCTTTTGCCAAACAGAAGATGAGAAATCGAAATATTTATTTATGTACCAAGTGCGTAATATAGATCCTAACGCCCAGAGGGTAACATTCGGTCCGAGGGATGAATGTTGCCCGATGGGTGTTAGGATCTAGTAACGCACGTGGTGCATACAAGGTTTTATTTTATTATAATGAGAAATCGATTTTAAAATCGGTTCATTGCTCCAGTACTTTCCATTTTCCTTCTCATAGTAGGCATGTCATTTGTTGATATTTTGACATTTGTGAATATTTTTGTCATCCATCATATTTAATGAATGTGCTTTCTTTGTGTATAATAATGGAAATGAAAATGAATTTACCCAAGAATGTCATAGGAAATGCAGCCAAAGCTGCGACTAATTCATTGCCGGAGAAATCCAGAGTCGATATGACAAGGATTGTGAAGTATTTAATCAATGGAAGTTGCTTCAGTTGTCCTCGTACAATGAGCGGGCTTTATGATCCATAATGCCCGCTCATAATGCCCTAGGGCATAATTAGTGTATTTATAGCAACCGTATTCAAGGTAAAATCAACAAAAAATATACAAGTGAAAAATAAAGAAATATGAAAAACATAAAAAAGTACGATTTCTAGTTTTCATCTGATAATAATAAAAAATATTATCGGCCGCTAAGGGAACTGTCTAACAACCATGATTTTTAACAATTTGTACGTGGAATGACACGCTCTTTCAATTGGTATGGTCGAAATAGGCTGTCGCCATTTAAAAAAAAATTCGATTACGTCATTTCTCGAATAACGATAACGTCACAAATATGGGTCGTATCTCAAAAAGAGCCTTTGTTTAAAACAAAATAGCCGTGCCAGAGGATTTTTTCGAAAAACTGCCAATTTCTGAAATAATGAATATATATATATATATATATATATATATATATATATATATATATATATATATATATATATATATATATATATATATATATATATATATATATATATATATATATATATATATATATATATATATTATTTGCAGACCAGTTCCGGACATACATCCATCTTCAGCGCATATAATAGAATAATTAAAAGTGTGATAAACACATAAAATAAAAGTCTTTTTAAGAGGGTTGTCGCGAATAGATAACTATGTTGAATATTTATGGAGAGTAGTCAGGTATGTTGATTCGAAGATTCAGAAGGTTGCTTGATTGACTATCAAATAAAGCCTTGTGAATTTATAAACTTTCCTGGTGATTTAGTCTCAAATACTTTTGGCAGAAATGAAAAATTTGCATTTCTGAAATATTGGGTCATGAATTCATCAGGCGATGGACCTTGTACCTTATTGATTGTAATTATTGTAATTGAGAATTACAGCCGAACGGAGATAACAGTCGTTTGACATCAAATGGCTTGTCGGTGGAATTGATGGAAACACGTACAATCAGCTCATTGAGAATTGACGTTTGGTTTCAGTTTTTCAACAGCGGGCCTGGATCCGTCATGGTGAATTAATAATGAGTAAAAGAATTATTAGTGTGAGATAATCTTTATCGGCCACATTCACGTCGCTCTTGTATATAGTGTGAGTAGGTATTTTCAGCTATCAAAATAACAAGTTTGTTGGGCTCTTGATAATTTTTTGTATAGATGTCAATGCGTTCAAAAATTTACTGGATAAATTATTCGAACGATGGAACAAAGACACAAATGTAATATAGTGGAAGTAGACAAGTGGGTCAGTGTCAAACATTGTTATATTTCATATTAGATGATGATTGTTATGTTTCATACTAATTTGTGAAGAAACTACAATTGCGTGCGGCCAAAGTCAACTTTCGGCAATAGTAACTGTGTGTGAATATGTAGGTAAATGAATCAAATGAGAGCTTGCTCGATAGATAGATAACTCATCACTCTGCCCGATGGTTATGCGAGAATCTCTATAGTTTACCATTATTTGAAGACAAGTGTTAAGATGAACCTGTGCATTATTTCCTAACCAGGGTCCAACATTATAGTGAAAAGGAAGTGTCGAATTCAACCGGTAGTTTTCGGTTTTCAATATCTAATATCTGGTTTGAAAATAAGGAAGCATAATGCAGTAGTACGCCTATATTAGTCATTAATGTGAGCTTTTGTGTATGATTTCAAAGATATAATGCCGAGCAAGCGTTTGTGTTTATCAGCTGGTGTTGATTTTGGTATTATTGGTAGATTCTGTTGGAAGTCACTTGTTAATTGAATGATAGCTTCAGCTAACAGCTTTGAAGTTTGTCGTAAATCTTGTATATTTCTATAAACCTTTCTGAACGATTTTTCATGAAACATGGTGCATTCATCCCACATAATCAGTTTGGAAATATTACCTGTTTCAGTTTGAGCGAAATTGATATTTAATTAAAACTTGAGCGCTATTCGTTCTTCATCCAATCAATTATCCTTAACATCTGATGACGTAAGCGCAAGGGAAATTCCATTTTGATAGCGAATTTGAGCTTATATTAAACCGATTAGGAAAGCTATCTCACTGCTGCTAAGCTTATAAAGAATAAAAATACCTCTTCTTACCAGTAGCCATTGCATTTGTAATAGGTCGTTGGCTGATTTTTCATCTGCTTCCAAATCAAATGCATGACTCTGTTGTTAGTGAAATATAGAAAAGTCGAAGATACAAAGTAAGTAGGAAAGATCCTTGGAATACTTTTTCACTAAGAATTGATACGTGACACTCTGAATCCAGTTTTTTACTAGAAGCAGTGAAATAATTCTCACGTACTCCACACTATAATTGTTTTTTGGAGCATCCTCCTCACATGGATCACCACTCTCTAAGATAGTAGTAGTTTTATGCTACAATTAATACTTCTATGCATGCCGTAGTGAAACTTGGAATATGCAACCATTCGCCCTTCTTTCTCATTACTTAATAATCTCTTGATAGCATTCTGAGACGACATCAGCATTTTAAATTTCTTCATTCAACTTCACGTATTGAAGAATTAGTGACATGAAATTCTTTGGCTGCCTTCCGAATTGAACAAAGTTCTTTCATGACCATTTTTCATGGCATTTTTAACACATTGCTCATTTGTTTTTGTTGGGGTGACTTTAATTTCACCTTGGGGTATATAGACCTAATTTAAAAAAATTCACTAAATTTCAATTGTATTAAACAAATTGTGCGAATTAGAAGATTTCAGTGCTTTAAAGTGAAAGAAATATTAACGAATATTGTTATCAACAAAATGTATATAAATGAAATTGCTCATCTCAAAATATATATAAATCCACGATTAAATTGGACTGTGAAAAAATCACACGATGTAACATATGTTTCATTGAAATAGATACCAGATGTAGATAGATTTTTCAATGCATCATTTTTCTATTTATCCCGAGGTATAGGGTGTCCCAAGATACAAGGATTTCCCCTATTGTAGCAATTTCGCATCAAGCGCGTTACACTATGAATATTAATATTTCATTCACTTAGTATAACGTGCATCATACTTTGTCATGTGTACTGTTCCTTTTGTGTGATTTTGTGAGCCACAATAGCTGCAAGTAAATCCATAATATTATCTGACAGTGTTTAACGGTGGACCCAATGACTTGACTATAGCCGAAAATGGTTGATGAAACAAAAGCCGTAACAGTCCCGGCGCCTTCGCCATTTTAAAGAGGATAATTTTTTTTACCAATAACTTATCGTCAAGGCAGAAATCTTCTCGAACGCCCGCAGAATAACCCATTAAATTTTCATCGTAATCGAATGAATGGTATAGGAATGCATAGGAAAGCAAACGATGTTTCAAAATCCTAGATGACGTTGACTTCAAGGACTAATTTAATATAATATTATATGATTAACAAAACTAAATTTGAATTTACTACGTTTATTATCACAAAATATTTCGAAAAATATAACACTGCGATTGCAATTTCGGTCACTAGACCATCATCGGGCAGATTGAGTTAAGAACTGAATACAAAATAATTATAGATTTGCGCTTACGGGTGGGAAAGGATTACTGCAGGTACCTAAATCGAGGGGGTAACCACTGGAATTTTTTTGCGACAAAAGATTTCCTCCCTCGTGGATCTCCTCGGATTTCCTTGGATCTCCTCGGATCTCCTTCGGATTTCCTTGGATCTCCCCGGATCTCCTCTGGATTTCCTTGGATCGCCCCGGATCTCCTCCGCGATATCCCTTGGGATCTTCCACCGAATTTCCTCCTCTGATTTCCTTGGATCTCCCCGGATCTCCTCCGAAATTTCCTCTGGATCTCTCGAATTTCTTCTGAACTCCTCTTAACTTATTTTCAAAGGGATCAATCAAACAAACAAACGAATATATTTAAAATCTTCAGTAAACTGTCAGAAATTATCGTGGGAGTAGGCTCGTCCACAAGTATTACTTTATTGGTAATTTTTTATGAGATTTATTTTTTAAACTGATATCTTATTAGTTCGAGTCAAAGACTAATTCTAGTTTGAAAAATTTCTTAAAAAATATTGGAATTCTATGTAATATTCTTGAACATTTACCTCTACCTTATTTTTTTTTGATGTTCTCTTCACACTGTTAAATTTCGATTTGAAAATAAATCATATTGGTACGATTTTTAAAAACTCTTTTTAATATCAATTATTTTGAGTTTTTTTCAATTATTGGGCAGAGAACGTCCTCATAAAGTTTATCACAGTATTATCTTTAAGCTTGACGCTATAAATGAGTTTTGTTGTATTTGCGCGGGTAGGCATTATGTTGGCAGTTGTTATCCATTCCAAATAATAAAAGCGCATTGCGTGACAGTAGCAGTTTTACGGACTGAAGACATTGTTGAATCCTATATTAAATTATGCTAAATTTTCCAATAGGGAAAACATGAACTATAGATGAAAATGCAGTATGCATTCTCGAAGGAAAGAAATTCGAGACAAGATTTATAACCAAATTAGTAGTAGTACGGTAACCGAAAAACATATTAATAATTGAACCAAAGAATATTTAATTCTAGAAAAATCTCAACAAAACAACAGCAGAGTGAAAAAGTTATTAAGAAATAAAAAAATAAGAACTATTGAATAATAAAAAATAAAACAATATTACCCAAAAAAAAAAAAAGATTTCATGTTTAACACCTCTCGAAAATTTGTAGCAAACTGAGCTATTTTAACTCGGTCTGATCTTGACAGCTTTAAACGGTTGATTATTCAAAAGAATTTGAGATTGGGCCATAAAAACTTGGTCTTCTTCAGCTCGGAATCCTACCAAAAAAAATTTTCCCACATATTGATATAAGGACGATCGGATTAAAATCTCTTATTTATTTCAGCGGGTACTTCTTGTCCTCTCCTTTCGAATTAACAAAAAGTGGAGTTAAGGTCAACCTTCCGTGAAGGGCGCGAAAGTTCACGAATATACACCACAAGGGTCGAGGTGAGAGGATACAACCTCGGAGTGGGATAACACCTAGAAGGAATAAAACCCTATTTTCTTCGTACTATATTTCACTAGTTTCAATATATAAATCTTTCTTGAAAACATATGATTTGGTAAAAAAAGCGAGGTACTACTCGAGGGTTAACGTATTTCTTGTGTCAGTACAGAAATGTCCCATTACCGAGAAATTTTATTCCAATAAATTAAATCAAACATGAGAAAAAATTTTCTTTAAAGATGAAGTTATTATGATGCAAAATGCCGATTAAATAAACGAAAATACTGGGAAACAACTAATATTTTCACATTATGAGAGAATTTTACAAATGAAGCAATATTTCAATAGTGGGACTTTATTAATACAATTTTATTAATATATAACTCCAATTACTTGTGAGTTTATCAACTTTCATCAGACTATAAATGATTTTTATTTTAAATTATGATATGCCTTGTCTCGTGAGTGCTCTTCTCATTCCGAGGTTCATTATAACACACGATTTTAATTATGAATAAAATAATTCACAAAAAATGTTTTAACTCACAGAACAATGCGTTCTTACAACTCAATCCTACATGCCCAAATATGAATGATTTATATTTTGGAAACCACGCTTGATATTTTCCAAATATTAGATTTTCTAGAAGATTTAATTTTCGGAATACTGAAAATTAAAATTGAAGCGATCGGCGTCGAGCATCGGCTCCGAGTTTCTGGCCTAACACCGAAAGGTCTTCACCGAGGTCTCTACACCTCCCCCCGTCACCGACATCGTTCATATGGTTTCGGTAAAATTAGAAAAACTAGAGTAATTCTTAGGAGTTTTCCACTTCAAAAGTCAAATCCTCCTAAAGACCATTCTTTTCTGAGCACTTCCTGGAAGACATTCTTGAATGTGAACACAATTTATAGAAACAAACCCGAGAAGAACACCCTAATGTAAAAATGCTTCACGCCATATTGTCCAACTGTACGCTTAGAACGGACATCGCGCAAGTGGGAGAAAATCATTTTGCGGAAAACTCGATGCATAAGGTCAGAAAACAGATTGATCGCGCCAAAAAATATTCCAGGAAAATATGAGGACGACTGACTTACACCCCTTTGTTCGAGCAAAGCCGCTAAAGAAACTGCTTTTAAAAAAAAAAGAATACTTTACCTCGGATAATATATCTGTACCTAGCTTCAAAAATCACACAGAATTTTAGTATTTTAAATATATGAATCTTCATACACAGCGTTATCACTGAAGGCTCAAAAAATTTAACCTAATAAAATACTCGCATACGTAGACCTATGGAAGGAGAATATAAACAATGTAAAACATTCCCCAACTCGATTCTCCACCGGCGTATCCGGTTTAATGGATTTCCGAGATTGGATTTCGGATGCGCCCAGGGTGAGAGGGAGATAGTTTTTCGGAACATAGTGGCACGTATCAGAACTGTTTATTTCATCCGATTATTTCAGCCACTGAGCGAAAGTAACTTAATTCTTATTCAGAGCTTTTTCGAGCTTTTACTAATGCTTAATTATCAACCACAATATTAACTCGAATTTGCAAAGCGATAATCTCCAATTGTCGTGTAGGATAAGATTTCGAGATAGAATTCGATGATTTTGCTCAAAGATACGGGAATATCGAAATAAATCTTGATTGAATTCTTTTGATGCTCGCTATGAATATGAGTATCGGAAATCATCGTAAATGTCCTAATTAAAACAAGTTTGTGAGTTCGAATTACAAATTTCCGACGAGCTTACGATCTTCATAATAAAGTTTTAATGACAATTCAAAATGGCATTCTTTTTGGGATGAAAAGATATGCAAAAAACCGAAAGTCCCGAACATCTAGGGCTAATTGAGAGATCTATCAGAATTAGGCCTGCCGGTTATAATATGTATCATCAGAAACATGCGAAAAAGATAGACGAATTGACTTGGATCTCCTTGAATCTTCGCCGTACTTCTCCCTGGATCTCCTCTCGAATCTCCTCGGATCTCCTTGGATCTCCCCGGATCTCCTTGGATCTCCCCGGATCTCCTTGGATCTCCCCGGATCTCCTTGGATCTCCCCGGATCTCCTTGGATCTCCCCAGATCTCCTTGGATCTCCCTGGATCTCCTCTCGGACCTCCACTAGGAGCAGAAAATCTCCCCAGTGGTTACCCCCTCGACCTAAATAGACAAGAGGAACATATTTCAAGAAGGGCTAATCGAGTGAATTTCACAAATTGGTACAATACAATGTTCTTAGAAAAGTCATTTTTGTTTAAATACACTAAATATAGGAGAATATATCAAGTCAATCTGGTCGTTCAGCAAGATATCTTTTGCATTAATATTGAGTTTAAAAAATTCTAATGATTCTAAGTAAGTAAGTTTGGTTCCTTTCGGTAATTTGTGCATGATTTGAAAATTATCTATTTGTGGAAATGGGTGGTGATTTTCACGGCAATGATTTGAAAATTCATTGAATACGTTTCATTTTAAAAAAAAGATTGTTGGTGTTCTTTGAATCTTGCCTTGAACGATCGACCAGTCTGACCTATATATACTCCTTTACATACAGGACAAATCAACTTATAAACTCCTGAACTTTCAAATTTTGAAGTGATATTTTTGGCATTGAATAAAAATCCTGAGAGTTTTGTCTTAGGTTTGAAAGCAATTTTAATATTACATTTAGGTATGACATTAGCAACTTTTTCTGTTAGAGGACCAAAATATGTTAAAGATGTGAATTTTTCCGATTTTTCTACTTTTAATTGGGGATATATGCTGTTGTACGCTAGTTGATTTCGTTTCTTGTTTATTATTTTATCTATCAAACTTGTATGAAAACCATTATTTGACGCAATTAGTTTTATAGTCGAAATTTCTTTCGCTAAATTTTTTACGAATAATGGAATTGAAAACGCTCTGTGAATTAAAAGCTGAATGTTTATGGGAAAGAGGATGATTTCAATCCGACGGAATACATATATCCGTGAAAGTTGGTTTTCTATATATATCGAAACTCAAAGTATTATTATTATGAAAGATAGTTAAATCCAAGAAGTTTATTTGTCGATCCAATTCTTTTTCAATTTTGAACTTTATATTTGGGTGAATGCTATTAATATAATTCAAAAACTGATCTAATTGTCTTACGGTGCCCTTAAAACAAGCAATTACATCATCATATATATACTATAATATTATATCATCAATAAAAATCTCCTGTATTTACGAGATGAGTAGATCTTAAAATTTAAAATTAAATTTTAAGCAATCTATGATAGTGCTTACTGGCTATTTTCAAATTTATTATCAGTTCCAATCTCATAGTTTCTATGTATGGGCAATTGTGCTGTTCACATATTTTCTTCTATAATAAATCAAATGGAAACTTCATGCTATTAAAATACGTATTCGTTCATCCATGAATTTATAACAGAAATATTTATCCGGTATAGTTTCCTCATTCTGAACATTTCTGAACATCAGGGCAAATGGATATGCAAAATTCGTATATCATCCGAAGTAGGTAATATATGAAAGGCTACTAAAATCATTGAATATGACGTTATATCTGTATCATTGTATGTCATCCATTCAACTGTTTCCGTCGTATTTATGCATATTGATTTTTTTAAGAAAGTAAAAATTTTGTCGTATCAATGACCTTTTCTTTTGAGTTAGAATAATTCATTATTCACAAAGTATGTTACTGGTTGATGGTGTGTCTGTCGGCATGAGGAAAATTTCTAGATAGTAGCAGGGGTATAATGCCGCCTTCTACATTTTTAATAACATAATGACTTGAACTTTTATCACACGCACATAGGTCATTTGGAACCTGTTGCCTTGTGTATAAGCGGAGTTTCATGATTGCAGAAATGAATATCAAGCACATCTAGTAATATAGAGATAATATCCGAATGAAACGGTCGTCGTATATCCATAGTAATTTAAATAATATGAACAACTACTAAAATCATTGAATAAGTTATATATGATTCATTGTAGACGTTGATAGTTTTAAAACTTTCTCTTAGAAAAAGGACTAACTATATGGTCCCTTTCATTCATAAAAGCAAGGGTTAGTTACATCAAATGTCCAATTTAGATAAATGGAAAAAACGCGTGAGCAGTAGAGCTCCGTAACTACCGCGTATTTATCTCTCAATTTTTAGCAGGTTTTCAAAGTGAAAACCCATTTATTAAAATGGGTGCGATTAGCAAAGTTGGACCTAGGACCAAGATAGTTTTTCGTTTCATGACTTTTTATGATGCTTGGCACAAAAAACTCAATTTCATTTATATATATATATATATATATATATATATATATATATATATATATATATATATATATATATATATATATATATATATATATATATATATATATATATATATATATATATATATATATATATATATATATATATATATATATATATATTTATATATATATATATATATATATATATATATATATATATATATATATATATATATATATATATATATATATATATATATATATATATATACATGTTCTGCTTATGAATTTTAGCGTTGTTTACACGATAACGTGCGCAATATTTTGAAGCAATAGGGTTGAAAGTTTGTAAATAGGCAGTTTCGTATGATATCTTGGATGGGATTGTTTTTGGTTCGAATTGGTTGGGGGTTGACCCCCCCGGGGGGCAAAATAAATCTTGTTTGCACGATAACGGGCGCAATTTTGAAGCAATAGGGTTGAAAGTTTGTAAATAGGTAGTTTCGTATGATATCTTGAATAGGATTGATTTTGGTTCGAATTGGTGGGGGGTGAAAATAAATCTTGTTTACACGATAACGGGCGCAATTTTGCAGGAATAGGGTTGAAAGTTTGTAAATAGTTAGTGTCGTATGATATCTTCGATGGGATTGTTTTTGGTTCGAATTGGTTGAGGGGTTGACCCCCTGGGGGATGTTTACATGATAAAGGGCGTAATTTTGCAGCAATAGGGTTAAAAGTTAGTATCTGGGTAGTTTTGTATGATATCTTGGATGAGATTGGTTTTGGTATGAATTGGTTGGGGGGTTGATGCCCTGGGGGAAGAAATAACTCTAGTTTACATGATAAAGGTCGCAATTTTGGAGAAATAGGGTTAAAATATTGTAGGTAGGTATTTTCGAAAAATATCTTGGATGGGATTGGTTTTGGTTCAAATTTGTTGGGGGTTGACCCCCTGAGGGAAGAAATAAATCTTGTTTACATGATAAAGGGCGTAATTTTGAAGCAAAAGGATTAAAAATTTGTGGGTAGGTAGTTTCGTATGATATATTGAATGGGATAGGTTTTAATGCGAATTGGTTAGTTGGTTGGGGTTGACCCCCCAGAAAAACAAATCTTGTTTACACGATAGAAGGCGCAATTTTGGTACCATAGGGTTGAAACTTTGTAGGTACTTTCGTACGATATCTTGGATGCTATTTATTTCTATATGAATTGGTTGGAGTGTTGACCCTCTGGAGGAGGAAATAAATATTGTTCACACATTAGAGGGCGCATTATTTTTTATTTGGAAAAAAACTCATAGTTCAAGTAGATTCTCGAAAAATCTTACACCTAAGCTATTTTGACTTGATTTTGTTAAATTTTATTTTATTATGTTTTTTTCGAACTATTGAATAGTCAATTTACTGCTCCTCATATGATTCTAAACCTATTTGTTTTTTAACTTTCGAAGTAATAAGAAAGTCATAATCATATTCCATGGTTTTGTGGCTATAAACTGTGTAATAGTTTAAGAGATATTCTATGAACGCACATTAAGTACTCGAGCACGATTTTTTTCAATATTAATTGAAATTCAATTAAAGCAAGTTCAAACTTTAAAATAAAACAATATTTGGCTTGAGTTTCACTATGTACAAATAATTAGATACTGTATTCAGCAGTGAAGGAAAGTCCACATGTTTCGAGTTATGAACTCATTATCAAGACTAACTACAGGAGAGTATTACAATCTTATTTTATAAAACAGACAATAGCAAAGGTGAGACCTGAAAATCACTTTGTTCGTTCACAGAGGGTAATTCACTGTTATGGGCGGAACTTATTTCGAGAATTTTAGGTCAAGGCGCTTTCCTTTATTACCTCAATGATACAATTAGGTTTTGTTGAAATCCAGAAAATGATTGAATTTTATAAATGTTCAGATAAGCCGATGGTTTTTTAATTTTGTAAAATTGACTTCTTGTGTTCATGAACAAGAATGTTTATATTCGTTCCTGTTTGTCGAATATAGAAAGCAGGACATTCGATGCAAAATATTTAGTCTTTTCTTTATTATTGGCTTAGAATGACTTCAAGTTTCTTTTATTTGTACAAATTGTTTCAACGTTATTTTTCGATAGTTACAAATTTTGTTACTCAAATTTGGCATCACATAATTTATTTTGAAGTATATGTGTTTTTCATTAATAGTTTGCGTGGGATATATTGAATTCATTATTCGTCTTTTCCCAATGAGTTTATCCATAAGTCATTCATCGTCACCGTCATTGGTGGCTAATAGTTCAATTGTATCAACTTCGATTTGAAAATTTGTTTCCAATAATGGAATAGTGAACAACCTATGTATGAACGAATGAAAGGAACTAAAAAATCACCTAAAAATATTTTTAACTTCTTAAGTTAGCGTGGAGGGAAATATGTTGATAACGTAAAATGGAACTAATTTAGCATTGAAAGGAATTTTGATATTCTTAAGATGACTGAATAGAATTTTTAATGCTGTACTCTGGATTGAATTGAACTAAGGTAGGTTATTTCTTATTCAAATACTGACATAATTAAACATAATTTAATATTATAATATTTAACAATAAAATAATAATTTATCAATGTAGGTTTTTTTCAATCTATCATAGTTACAGTATATCCTTTATCCAAATTTCAATAATAAAAATGATATTGAACATTTAGCTGTCAGTACTGAATCAGATATAAATTCATCTATAATCAAGAATTTGAATTTTGAAAACACTTTATGTGCTGAAGTCATAAATAAATATAAATTCAGAATAAACAATAATTCTGAATTAAAAACTATAAAACAATTGAGATCAAATATTCAGGATAATAATCTGGTTATATGCAAAGGGGACAAAGGAAATACTATAACTATCATGGATGAAAATACCTACATTGAAAAATCTGAAATCCTTTTAAATAGAGATAAATTCTCAAAACTCAAAATAGATTCCACTAAAAAATTCCAAAAATAAATAAAAACATTCATCAAGGATACTAAAATCAAAACTATTTTCTTAACTTTCAAGCCTGGTGTTATATACTTGAATAAAAAATCACCAACCTTAGTTCAATTAAATCTAGAGTACAGGATTAAATATTCTATTCAGTTAATTTTCTTGAGAATATCAAGATTCCTTTCAATGCTAAAATAATTTCATTCGACGTTATCAACTTATTTACTTCCACGCCAACTCATGAAGTTAAGAATATTGTTAGGTGATATCTATTCTCTTACTTTCAACATTTATAGAAAACCGACCTTTACAGATACTTCAATTAAACATCGACAGTAACCAACACATTAAAATAAAATTCAGTGCCTTTCATTTCATTAGTTCATACATAGGTACTCCATTATCGGACACAAATTTTCAAATCGAAGTTAATAAAATTAAATTATTAGCCACCAATAACGGTTACGATGAAAGACTTATCGATAAGCTCAATGGGAAAAAAACTAATAAAGAATCTGTTGCATTCTGGAGCTTCCTTTATAAACCTTCCAACTTGTTCGTGGTTTAGAGTTCTTGACTTCTTGGGACGGAACCTTCATTTTTGCGTCTTCAGAATGCAATTACCTTATGATACTTGCCTACACCAACACCTGGTTTAACTAGCAGGCTTGATTTTATCATATATAATACCACTAGAGATGAAATTTGGCCGGCAAAATTTCTCGATTGTAATATGAAAGTTTGTTGTTTAGGCAATTTCGCGAACGACATTTGTATCAAAAATCATTTTGGAAAAAATGTCATGAGCGAAATTGTCTAAGCAACAAACTTGAATGTTACAAGAGAGAAATTTTACCTGCTTAAATTTCATTTCGAGTGGTATTCGACAAGACTATTTTACGAGAAAATATGTCTAACAGTAATATGGTCACATTTCAGAAAGTCAAGGAAATAACGATTCATGTGAAAAATATCAAAATATTATCGCTGAAATACTAACATAGTAAGTTTTGCCGGCTTGCATGTTTTATCGCTGTGAAACGAGAGTAGCTATGGAAACTTTTTCACTAAAAATGGAATGAGTGAAATAGTCGCTGTGAAACGAGAGTTGCTATGGAAACTTCCTCTGTAAAAATGGAATGAGTGAAATAGTCATTGAAAATGTACTCCATAAAGTTGACGAGTTCCATATTTTTAATTTTTCTTCTACATAGGCTAAAAGGACAGTTTCACTGAAGTTTCTTATACCAGACGAGAAAATTAGAGTTTGCAATTTCGTAATGCTGGCGCGCCTTTTTTTGACAGCATTTCTAGTGTGGCTCTTTTTGCAGCCTCTTCAATTGGTAACAAATTATCACATTAATTTGGATAAGTATTTTTATCGACTGATATTTCTCAAACCGTTCATGAACCTTTTGTGTCACTTATTAATTACCATGGTTACCACAACACATGCGATGCTTGTTGAAAAATCAAAAAGAATTAGTTGCCAAGAGATTAGTGTTGCCTCACGACGAGACGAGACGAGAGAAGGCTCTCTCTCGTCTCGTATCGTTAGACGAGAGAAACTCTCTCTCGTCTCGTCTCGTCTCGACGATAAATATTAAATCAATATGTATTTTATTAGGGCTTGCTTCCTCCATACCTTTTTTATGGGTACGACACTGAAATTAACTTTTCTCCTGAGGAATGTATATAATTTTCTACCTTTCCAACATAAAAAAATTTCTATACGATAAAATTTAGTTTTATTACGATTTATCCTTGTACTTCACAACAATATTTAAAAAACCTGGCAAACTATAACATCTAAAGCAAGTAAACATACATAATTATAATAATTAATTGGAGGTGATAAATAACTCATATTATCTAATGCCTGGACACTAGAGGGAGGAAAAATAAATTTTATAATAAAAACGAAAAATGTGTATTGAGGTAAAGGGAGACATTTCTGCCCTAACGGAGCAGGGAGAAAAAGTGCCATTTTTCTTCCTTGTATGCGGGTAAAAAATGTAACTTTTAACGTTAAACGGTCAATAATGGATTATTTTTAATAATTACAAGAATTTATTGTATTTTAGTATATTGTAACATAGTTACAAAAGTAAATGAAATTATTAAAAGCAAGTACCTAAATAATATGATAAAACAATGAAATGGGGAAAAAAATACCTATTTGTGTATTAATTGTATCATTTAAGAATATATACTTATATATAATTCCTTCAGTGACGTCAGGACTAGTCCTTTTTCTAAACTAATGTAAACACCATGCTAGATAGTAAATGACGGAGAATGTGAGGTCACTATCAACGATCACTGAAAGAAGTATACTCTTTTATATATTATTTTTATTAAAAAATATTATGTAATACCTAATTATTTTTAAATGTATCCCTTTTATTAGTCGATTTAATCAATGCATGATGAAAAAATTCAGCATAAATATAAATATTTAAAATTCCTGCATTTTCATAGGTGTGTAAATAAAGCCCTTTTTCTTTATTTAACTCCGAAAAGTTTTTTTTATAAGAATTCTCCTTGTACATTAGGTTCACGTAAAACTGAACATACATCATAAATAAGAAAAAGCGCCCCTTCCGTCCCCCTTCCAACCACTCTTGAGTTGGAAAATTTAACAGGGAAAGTTGGTAAAATAGTAATAAATTTAGTGAAAAAAGAAACGAGGGAACTTTTCATTCTTATTTTTTTGGCCAGTTGGCGTTTTAATAATATAGGATTTTCATAATATGAGATGGCATTTTCATAATGCAAGTCGGGAATTGGTATCTTCTCCTCCTCTAAAAATATTTTCGCGACGACCCTGACTGCTAGACTAACTTTTGTGAAATAACATTTAAAATTCGGACATAAAAAGATACTAATATACATTTGTGGATTCATCATATGAAAATTTAGATAATGTTAGTAGTTCCACCTAATTTTGTCTCTTATATACATGATGGAACGAACCATTGTTTTTATGTAAATTCCTAGAAAAATTGTCACTAAACTTTTTTAATAAAGGACCCCGCACGGAATACATGGGCTTTTGATTTTCCGCGGAATTTGATGAAACTCGGGGAGATGTCCTTTTTATTAATTTTTAACAGACGTAAAATTTATATTATTAAAAAGCTATTCAAAAGCTAAGAAAGTCAAAACAGTTTTCCTCAGTTTCAGGGTGAGTTCGGGTTGAGGCTCGGAGCACTCGGAGAGCGCACTATTTTCGTTTTTTTGGTATTTTTGAACCTCGGAGTATATAAAGTTCGATAGGAGTTATGAAACTGTGCCAAACCAAACGCACTATAGTGTTTTTGGAGCTCCAATAATAACAGAAAAGCGAAAACAGTGCGCGCTCCGAGTGCTCCGAGCGTCAACCCGAACTCAACCTTAAACTATTCGGGTCGTCAAAGATGCAAATGTGTAATTTTTTAGGCTGAGGTTAATATCTCAAAAACTATTTAACCAAAACAAGTTATGTAGACCTTTATGTCTTGAAATTTACGTAAAATTCAAATGCATAATAATATAAGGTATGTTTTTTTTATTTACTCCAAAAAGCAATATTTAATTATTTTTCTGTTTTACCAGTCAGCAGAAAAAAGCTATAAGTTTAACAGCCGTATTCACCGTCTGCCGCTAACTTTTTAATAGGCTCTGTTGAGTGCGTAAAGGCGGCTACGCACCTAGCTGTCTACTTGACAAGTATGTTGACACAAGCTTTTTGTACAATTATACATGAATGTGTGTACGGTAAAATACAGCAGAAGTCTTTGCGAGTTTTACCATACACATCTTCATTTATAATATTGTACAAAAAGCTTGAAAAAGCATACTTGTCAAGTAGACAGCTAAATGTGTAGTCGCCTTTACGCATTTAGCGGCCTGATAAAAAGTTAGCAGCTGATGGTGAATACGGCTGTTAGTTTGCCAATCGAAGATAGCAATAGTGCAAACTTAGTCAGACCCTGTATATATTATTACTATATACTACTAATAACTACCCGCCACAAATTTAAAATGGATAACGTAAAAACTAAGTACAATTTACACTGCTTATTTTCAAAGGATATTACGAGAGATATAGGTCCTTATCTAAATATTTATCACGATTTGTGCATAATTTGATAAAAACTATAGAAAACATGACATAAATAACGGCTTAACTGTTTCATTTGTAAAATTGTAAAAAATGTTTGCTCGAGAGATCGAGAGAAACGAGAAATTCTCGACGAGAGAGGGGCTTTCTCTCGTCTCGTCTCGTCTCGAAATTTTTTTCGAGAGAAAATATCTCTCTCGTCGAGACGAGACGAGACGAGAGACGAGAATCTCTCGTCTCGGCGGCATCACTACAAGAGATGTCGAAAGTATGAGATTTCAACTTTTTTCTTTAACTCAAAGGACCTAAAGTTTTACGCCGTTTCCGAACGGCCAATGAGTTTGAATCTGAGTCATTACCCAACAAAATATCAAATTTTCGAACTACTAAATTTCATACATACATAACATCCATGAGCAAGGTGGGACTCGAACTCACGATCCTCGGTTTACAAGCGATAACACCTTACCGCTGGGTTACCGAGGCCTCCATTTCAACTTTTATTTTGTAACCAAAATAGGAAATCTCCTGGAATATGAAAAATCACTTATAATATTATGTAATGATAGCGAGAATTTTTCCATATGTATTCAAAATAACTTATTTGAATATATGAATCGTAATCAAATAGTTTTATCTAGAGAGTATATAGCAGTTTAAATCATTGAATTAAAGTTTGAATTTTCCACTTCAATAATCATCTATATCTAACAACAAGGCTAAATAATTAATTTTATTCAAGAACTGAAAAGTGAGTAGGATTCCATTGAAAATTCATACTTATATTACAGAAATACAACTGTCAAATGATCATTTTCCAAAAGTACATAAATTCAAATATTTAGCCCATTCAACCTAAAAATTTGTATCATTGAGTATAGAATAGTATGTGAATAAAATATATACTTTCGAAGACAATTCCCAAAAATGGATATAAGTGAAGTTGTAATTGAGATAAGAAGTTAATAAATACCTGAAACATAATTAATCAGGAAAATTCTCATCACATTATTTGGAAGTGCAAGACTCATTATGATAAAAAGCAGAGCTCATAGCGGAAGAAATTGGAACTGTCTCACATCATTCAATAATAATTGATTTTTACCAAACATTTCTATAAAAACACCGGTTGTAGAAATAATGCTGTGCGCAATTCGAGCTCAAAGTGATATTGCTGCTCTCGCAAGATAGCCACGCTCCGATACTCGTCGCGCATCAAACTTCTCGCTCAGAGCGACAATATATCATTTGCGCTCTTAATACACAAATAGCTATTATTCAAAACAGTATAAAAAAATCTCGAACTTCACCGCTTATTGTTGTAATGAAAATTTTGAGAAAATACGAAAAACCTAGAAATATCTACGACAAAATAGCGGCAGTAGGAAAAATTTACCCGCTTTCGTCCTGCCTCGAAAAGAACCACAGATTTCAGCTCATTTGGTTGATAGAACAAGAAATATTTACGTAAAAATGGCGTATATATATATATATATATATATATATTATATATATATATATATATATATATATATATATATATATATATATATATATATTTATATATATATATATATATATATATATATATATATATATATATATATATATATATATATATATATATATATATATATATGTATATATATATATATATAAATATATATAAATATATATATATATATATATATATATATATATATATATATATATATAATATAGATATATATATATATATATATATAGATATATATATGTATGTTAGTTTTCAGGTTCTCGCGGAGATAATCTGGTTGTCTGGTTTCCCGGGTTTGGTCAAAATGAATACACTGAACAGTTCAGTGTATTCATTCAGACCAAGAAGAGCTACCTGAAGATGGCAAATGTGATTTTGCCGAAACGTCGAGCAGACTTCAACGAAGACGAAGCCCATACGCGGATACAAACCCGGGAAACTAGACAACCATATATATATATATATATATATATATATATATATATATATATATATATATATATATATATATATATATATATATATATATATATATATATATATATATATATATATATATATATATATATATATATATATATATATATATATATATATATATATATATATATATATCTTTAGTTATAAGGTGACACAAGCCGTCTCATTTTTACACATCGATAGTGTAAATCGCAAAGTGTGTAACTTCATCCAACAACATTTCACAGGAGAGCTAAAAAACAAATTAAATTGACAGAATCTTGAATTAATAAGAGGAAAATTTTTCTATGACTGTAAGTCAATTCAGGTATAACATGTAATATTTCTGGCGTTAACGCTTATGACTATGAGAGAAATAAACCGGAAAATAGATTAGGACAGAGAGGTTGTACTTATCTTTCTCCAAGAATATAACCAATCGTACCTGAACAAATAAGAGAGCTCAGGTATAAAAAAATTTGGAAAAGAAATAAGGAAATGGTTGATCACTGAGGACCGCTCCTTAGTTCACAGAAACATCAACTCTTCATAAAAGAAAATACACCCGATTGCGATAGAAATTCCAGAACGAGACGAGAGGCTCGATGAAAACAAAAATGAAATAATTGCGACGGAGAGTACCTAAAACTTTTTTAAAATTTCCAATTTTGTTGTCGTTGGAATGTTGGAATTTCTTACATGATTGATTCATTATAAGAACGAATGTATATGCAGTAATTTATGAAGTAAAAATTTTTTTTATACTGACACTGAATTTTTGATGAACGGTTGGTGTAACATAATATATCTATATTTAAATATCAACACATGACTTAACGTTTCAATAATTATAGTTGAATAACAAATCAATGGACTCATTTCGAGCTAAAAGAGTTTTTATTTGAATATAGAAATGATGCAAAAAATCCTCATTGGTAGGTAATTATCACGAGATACACCGAAGAATAATCACTATCATTAAATGATGTAATAATACCTCCACTTCAGAATTATCTAATTACTTATACCTTGTTTCTATTTTGAGATTATTCTCTACTTACTTATTTCATTGTATCGAAAACCTAGTAATGCATAACCGGATCATTCCACCAGAAAAGATGTTTCATTGACTGAACGTAAGTAGATGTAAGCTATCTGATTACAGGAAGATTGACGTATAGTAGCACATCTGAACAAATTTCTATAATGGATGTGCTGATTTATAACAGTGGTGGCTAGTGAGATTGGCTTCAGAGGGGGAGCAAAAATGATATTTGGATATACATAATATACTAAGTGACAAAGAAAGGTAAACACCTAGATGTATTTAATTATATTCATTAATATTTTGCTTACATGTTTAACTAATAATAATAAATAAATGATTAGAGTTTCAGCCACTTTGGTTATCATCGAACCGAGTTACAGTTAATAATGTGTCACAGACCCTCGATGTCTTACACACTCATTTGTACGTCGGGGCATTGTTCTGATGAGGTGGTCAATGTCCTCCTGAGGTATCTCATTCCACCCTACCACCAACTCATGTCTAAGAGCTGCTAGAGTCTGAGGGGGATGGGGTAAGTTAAGCAACCTTCGGCCGAGCATGTCCCACACATGTTCAATTGGAGAAAGATCGGGCGATCTTGGAGGCCATGGTAAACGATTGATATGGTGTTGATCCATGAAGGCTAAAGTTACTCTAGCAACATGCGGCCTGGCGTTGTCTTGTTGGAAAATGGCATTTTCAACTCTTTGAACATATGGAAAGAACAATGTGGTTCCACTACTTCCTGAATGTAACGAAGGGCGGTCATGTTGCCTTGGATTAAAAACTAGAGGTGACCTGCTACCAATGGATATAGCACCCCATACCATACACCCACGGTTTGGTGGAATATGCCTTTCAACATCAAATTGTGGATTTCTTCTTTCACCACGTCTCCTTCTCACCCTTGCACGGCCGTCATGCATACCCAAACAAAAGCGCGATTCATCGCTAAATATCACGTGTTTCCATTCTTGATGCCAATTTAATTTCTCTTGGCACCATTGCAGGCGGTTTCGTCTATGCTCAGGAGTCAATGGTAACACCCAATGGGGCCGGCTAAAAAAAGCCCAAAACTTCTTATTCTCCTGTAAACTGTACGCATCCCAACCATCCTTCCATGTTCTTCAAACTATTGATCTGCAATCGCTCGAGTAGACCTAAACCGATCTCTCAGGGCTAAAAGTCTTAGTCGCCGATCTTGACGCCCTGTTGGGCCCCTACGACGTCCAGTGCCTATAGCTCTATGCTGCCGGCCTTCTTGAGTCCATGCCTGATAACATCTCACTATGGTACGCAATGAACGATTTGTTCTTCTCTGAATTTCTCTAAATGAAAATCCGGCTTCGCAGCGTAAGCCTACATTCGAACCCCTTTTCAAATTCATTTAATTGGGAAACACGAGCTAGTTTTCGCGCACGGGGTATCTTGTTTATTAAAGTAAAGCACTTTGCTATCAATTTTCTGACGATAGATACACAAAATGTGAATAAAAATCGTAAAATATGCAAATTCCAAAAAAAAAAGAAGTTATAAAAAACGGGTCTGATACGCCTCAGATTAGGCTGAAAATTTAATCATTTTTTGCTCGACTTAAAGCAAGTTTACCTGCAAAGAATTATTAAAATAAAGTACAGTATACTGGGTGTTTACCTTTCTTTGTCACTTAGTATATATCCATACTTCCAGCATACGCGGATAGATCTGTTTGTGGTTTAAGGCTAAATCTTCAGCCACTAGAATATCTTTGAAGGATTTATCAATTTATCTGAATCAATGATAAAATATCTGTATAAAGTGTTCGTGTAAAGAATTATTTTCTACTTCTTTTTGCTATAGAGTTACAGCATTAAATAGTATAGTGTACTTAAAACTATAATATTTTGTATGGTAATAGTAAGTTTAAAAATTGGAATTACATAATTACAGAAACTCGCTGTTTTCCTCAATAATACTGTCTAAATATTATTTGTCTGGCAATTGATATATTCACATGTCAGTCAGTGTCAGACGTCGAGAAAATATGAGCGTGAGCTGGCTTCTTGATGTTTTTTTCTGAAATGCCGTTGGTACAAAATCTGCATTAGCATTCCATTAGCACAAAATAAGCACTATATTTTGCAATAGTTGCGGCTGGATTCGGCTGATGAGAAAAGGCACTTTACTCTTGAGCGTGAGCTGGTTTTTTGATGTTTTTTTTCTGAAATGCCACCCGCACAAAATCTGCAATCAAATATTTCATCAGCACAAAATGAGCACTATATTTTGCAATAGTCACGTTTCTTGATGCTTGTTGCGGAAATGCTGCTGGTACAAAATTTGTAATTACATATTTTATCTGCCAAAAAAAAGCACTATCTTTGAAATAGTCCCGGCTGGATTCTGCTGATAAAAAATGGCACTTTACTCCTGAGCGTGAGCTGGTTTTTTGATGTTTTTTTCGGAAATGCCGCTAGTACAAAATCTGTAATTACATAATTTATCAGCACAAAATGAGCTCTCTTTTTTCACAATAGTCGCAGCTGGGTTCTGCTGATAATAAGTGACACTTTATTCTTGAGCGTGAGGTGATTTTTTGATGTTTTTCTCGAGAATACATATTTTATCAGCATAAATTTATATTGCAATATTATTTCAGTTTTATAGTAACTATTTCAAAATTATATATGATTATATATTTATGTGAAAAATTCAGAAAATACAATTCTTTCTAGAATTCTGGGTGGACGGAGTTCCTGAGTCCTCCCTCGCCAGCCGCCACTGCTTTATAATCAAACTCTAGCAGCAGTTTTGATCCAAGATAGGATGAGGCTTTTCACTTTCGAATATGAATAGATGAGAAGTAGCGAGAATAAAATACCTCTGTTTTCAAATAACTTATTGATAAGTCAATTTGAATCAGATATTTATGTATAATTATTAAAAGAATGTAATTACTGCCTACAAAGAGATACATCAAGTATTTGCTTAGTAATCGCAAATAGTAAATCATTAATTCCATTTGTGATTTGCAATAATATGGTGATTTATTGGTTACGAAAATATTTGAATGAATAATTTCTCAAAATATTTGAAGCGCTTTTATTTATTGACAATTAAGTTGTTCAAAGCAGCCTCTCACATCAAAGTGCTTTCGAAAATTATGGATTGAATGAAAACATAGGTTTTATTTAAATGAGTTTTCTGGAGTGAAAATATTTTGTTAAAACATCAAAGGAAGTTTAGATCATACTACATGTAAGTAAACAACATATAATAACTTTCAATATCGTTAGGTAACCGTACTTCGTACTCAATAAATAAGAGATTGTTTACTCAATAAAACACCTGGATTATAAATAAATATACAGTAGGTCGCGATAAACGCTCCTACATATGTACATTTTCAATAAATATATTGTATTTCTAACTACTGTGTGCTCAACTTACTTTATGGATGTTGGCTGAATAAATTATAAAGATAAAAGGTTATTTGACTTTGGGTATTTTATCAAAACAGCAGAGTCCATAAAATCATAAATCTTATGTCGGTTAATATTATACCAGGAGAGGTTTGGTTTTGTTCAATGCCGCTTCCAGCAATTAAAAATTATTGATATTTGACAATTAAATGAAATTACAAAAGTTTTTTTGTGTAAGATACAGAATTTTAGCAATTTCCCCATGATGAAACTACTTCGTGCTTAGAATCGAACAACAGGAGTTTATAATATATATATGAGTTATTGCTTTAAAATTAAACTGCATTATTATATCTATATAGGCGACATACGAGAAGTCTATATATAAGATCAAATAAGTGCTGATCAATCTATTTCGAAGAAAAAAGGCAGTTTGTTTTCAATATTCTATTATAGCATTTTCATGATTCAAGCTGTTCGACCATGAAAATTGATGGAGGTAGTATATATATATATATATATATATATATATATATATATATATATATATATATATATATATATATATATATATATATATATATATAGATAAAAGAAGGTTTGTTCTTTTTGACTAAATTCTATTTCGTGTATCGAATGAAAACGCACTTGTATATCCAATAATAAATAATATAAAAATGAGATTTCGAAGAAATTAAATGTGTTTCTAATATAAAAAATCTGAATTTAAATTGCGAGTCATCGTTTCATATGTTTTCAAATGCAGCAGAGAATGAAATGAAAATTTGCAATTAATCTTTCTTCCAATTTCGTCAAATTCCGATTTTGATTCATAAACTGGGCGTTATTGAGAATTTTTCACTCTTTCAAAATAGTTCATAAACAGGTGGAAGGCTCTTTGAAACCTCGGTTCAAACGGTAAATAATATTGAACAAATTACCTGATGTGAAGCAATTACTGAATATAATGCAAAGAAACGTGTAAGTCGACATTGAAGAAATGATCTCGGCGCAGTTGACGTCAACAACAAAATTTAAATACAATCCAGTTTGTGAATACCTTATGAAGTTTCCTAAACAGAGTACAATTCCGAAGAATGAACGTTCATCTGAGGATGTCAGCATGGAGGTTTTTGTATGACGGTTTCTGTCGTTTATCTCGCCAATTTGGAAGACAGCTATATTTTTTGAACTTTAATCTTCCACTTGATAATGAAATTTGCAAATTGAGTTTGTACAATGATTCAATGAAAATTGTTCTCAATTTCTTAATATAATTGATTTACTATGGAGGACACTAATTCAAATTATTTGAATTGTTCTGAATGATAATGTTTACTTTAAGTATATAAAAAAATATAATTTTGTACTATCATTTATTATTGGAAAATCATCAGTTCAAATACCGATAATGAATTTTTCATGCCCTTTCAATTTCAATTATTCCATAATTTTTCAATGAACAACTATAAATTGAAAAGGAATATACCTATATATATATATATATATATATATATATATATATTTATATATATATATAAATAAAAATATATATAAATATATATATATATATATATATATATATATATATATATATATATATATATATATATATATATATATATATATATATATATATATATATATATATATATATATATATATTGTAAATAAAACTTCACAGTTTTTGATTTTCACTATATTTTGTTAACATGACAATTGTTTCGCCAATACACAGTGGCTTCTTCAGATGTATAATACATACTTGTCAGTATGTATTATACATCTGAAGAAGCCACTGTGTATTGGCAAAACAATTGTCATGTTAACAAAATATAGGAAGTTTTATTCACAATATTATAATGGATTTTCATCAAGTATCGGCCCAATCAATTAGTTAAAAGAACTATTCCTTCAAATAATAATAATTTTTTCAAAATGAATTAATTTCTTCACATTGAAAAAATTTTTATCGATCCATAAACAAGTTTCAAAAAACTGTTTGAAACGTTTTTAGCAAATGTTTTCAAATATGCTATTGAAGCTAAAACATTCAATAATAAGTAAGAATCCTGGAACACCAAAACATTACGGATTAATGAAAAATTATCAATATTAGCGAAAGATCTAAATTCAAGTGAAGATTTCTGTTGAAAGTCCACAAACTTTTAAATGTTATAACTCTTACAAACTCCTTTCTTGTTAGCTTCGATGTAGATTATATATTTTTCAATATACCGGCAGATGAGTGTTTATCAATTTTCTCTGATATTTTGCAAGTATCATATATTGACGTTATCAGAATGAATTATATTATTTTCTCATTGGAAAAATTATTTTAAATTTAATTAAAAATTTTATTGACAATCTAGAGGGCTGGCCATGGTTTCGCCCTTAAGGCTGTTTCCCACAGATATTTCTATGTTGCATATAGAGAGCTTAATATTCCAATCCATAAAAACTGTGCATATAAGTTCTGGACTTAGGTGTTTGACGATATAACTAATATCGTCGATAGCACCAAATTTCTTCTTTGAAAAATGAAACATATTCAACGTTTTCAAACCATTGGTGCGAAAACCGATCATTTCCAAATTATGCACGAATGATCGAAAATTCAAATTGAGTTATTTAGAATCATTGAAAATTTTCAAACTCAATCACAATACAAATGGTAATGTCTTGCATAACTACCAGATTGACTTAACTTATTCCCATGTATTTGATATATTCTAACCATACGGTATATTTTTCGAAAGCCATTATCTGTAATAACCCTACCTGAATTTCCTGGAAAGGAATTATTATTTAGAAGACGAAATATTCTTTAAGTTCTGAACTCAATCTGCCCGATGTTGGCCGTATGACGGAAATTTGCAATGCCAGTACATATTTTTTATATATTTAGTGATAATAACAAAGTGAAATAAAATTTTGGATTTGTTCATAACATTGATATATTTCTTGATCTCATAGTTCTCATGCCATCAGATCACCTGAAAACATTAAGCCATTGAAAGCTCCAATTTTGCAATTCCCACGGCGTTCTGCGAGCAAACAAGCATCTTTCCTTGGATTTCCGATGGTTCAGTAAATAAAATTTTTCGAAATTACCTTTTTTACAGTGAGTACAAGTTGTCGATGTTGCACAAACTATCCGAACCCGACTTCAATTTGAGGTTAGTAGTAGAAAGTTAAGTAAGTAATGTTTTAACCTATTTGTTTTACAAATTGTGCATTTTAAACCCTCTTTGTAGATGTCTTGATAAAGAAAATAAAGGATTTTCGAAACGTTGACATAATAACACAGAGCCTTCTTTAGAACAGCCCAGTATTTTGACTGCATCCTCAAGATCTATCTGCTTTTTTCTATATATATATATATATATATATATATATATATATATATATATATATATATATATATATATATATATATATATATATATATATATATATATATATATATATATATATATATAATAAATATAAGTGCTTGCTCACAGTGCGACGGTTCATCCTAAATGGATGTCATAAATAGTATATAAGTAAAAGAGTGTAATATTATATTTTATATATTTTGTGCGAACGAACTCAATTTTTAACACGTAATCGAAACCAATGTGTTACGAAACGCGTGCCTGTTCAGATACTTTTACTTTTATGTAATATTGTGAAGGCGCCTCTGCCTTGGTTTCAAGGTGTGAATTTGTTTTGATAGTTTTTCATTCTTTTTTTACTCATTGTCGTTTGACCCTTTTAGTTAGATTTTCTGTAGATATGCGTTATCTTCAAATATATATAAGTTTTGATTCAAAATTTTCATAAAGTTTCAGTTATGTTTCGGATACTACAATCAGTAGGTACAATAGACTATATTTTCAATCTTTCCCATTTGAGTACTGGTTATAATAAAAAATATTTGCAGAGATAGATGGGAAAATTTCGAAAGTTCAACTAATGGACTTGGTAGAATGACTTTTTAGTGCTAATTTATAGCTGAAACTAAAGTTTGAATTTATTCATAGTAGCTACTACAAGATATATTCTGGAATAATCAAGCAATTCATTTGTAACTCATCTGTGAATTATTATCGCCAATAGCGCCCTCATGTTATTTCTATTCAAATGTAGGTACTGTTAAATTTATCTCCTATAAAAATCATAAAATACTAAATCTCGCCGAAGTGGAGATACTGACGTTGATGGCCCCAAGTACATGGTTTCTTGTTAGGTTTACATATTATAATGAATCACCTGAAGCCAGCATATGATGTAGCAATACACGGGTTATCGAGATAATTATTGATTCTGCAAACTACATTACGAGCTGATCTGTTTTAATGCATTGATTGCTCAGTTCTCAGTTTCTTCGAATTCTCATTAATTTGTATCCACAGTTCCACAACATAATACAAAACTAGAAAATAGAAATTTACGATACCTATTTTATATTATTACCACTCAAAGCAGACATGGTCGCGATATAATACACCGCATTTTGCAGTACATGTGTATGAAATATGGTACTTCGGAGTTTTGAGGCCTAAAACCCTTTATTGAAGTAGGGTTGTTTTTTATTTTCTGATTTACAAATTAATTGTTGGCCCCCAACTTCTTAGGTTTTCAGTTTGGGTTGCTAAGTAGGTATATTTCACATAAATTTGATGAATTTCTTGAAATTCAACGTGAGGTCTGTGTGTCTATGTTCAAAGTCATCAGATATACAGATTTAATGTTTTTTTCGATAACATACAGTACTTTACAGTACAAGAACCTTTTTTATTTACATACTGAGGAGCCGTATTATGTTTTACGCGTTATGTTTCACCAAGCAGGAACTCAAAAAATTTTCGACTTGGTCATATTTTGACACAGTAATATATGTGTATCAATGTTGTACTAGTGGCAGTGAATTGTTCTTGTTACATATGGCTAAGATCAAAGTATTTATTTCACGAAGCAAATGCATCCGTCTATTTCTTTTCAGTGCTTATACAAATCACGCCACTTTACTCTATGTTATTCTCAAGAAGCATCCACACTATTCAGAGACATTAACTGTATATTACTTTCCCTTCATCGAGATCCAAATCGCGAGCAAATAGCATTTTCTTTTATTTACTCTCGTCTCGAAACATGTTATTGCTGAGGGTGCCGATAAAGCTCGCACTATATTCTTGGGGGTGATCGACGTGGGCCAAATAAATTAGTTGGGGGCAGAAAAAGAAGGTCTGTGCAGTAGCTCACCATGATATTGTAATTCTGGTCACGTTCTTCAGAGTGAATGCAGTTTTTAGCATTTGAAAAGTTCTAGGGAGAATACGAGGGCTTGCCTGCTAAATGGAAGTGAATCACTACGCACATTATGTCTGTCTGTGTACATGATGCTCCTGTAAATAGGACATTTCAGTTATTGAATTTCGAAATTTAATTATAACAAGGATGCGATTATTAAGTAATTTTTCAGAATGAAATCAATAAGGTTTCACTAAAGAGCTAATTTAGAATCACCATACTTGTTTTTAACTAAGCTGGTTATATGTGATGATGATAAAGAGCGAATGAAATAAATTTATGAAATTGCAAGAAACCCTAAAACGATATTGGTAATAAATTTTCTCTTTGGCTATATGAAACTGCTTGTGTGAAAGTAGAGATCGCTAAATGAAGAAATGAAACTAACACTAAACCTTCTTATTTCTTACATTTGGCTTGAAATATATTGCTTTTTCGTTTAAAATAAACTCTGAATTCGGTGATGGCAAAATTTGTCAGAAGACATTTGGAAGTATAATCTCCAGAATAAATATTCCTGAAATATTTTGTTGAAATTTTTTAGTTTTTATTTCTTCATAAGGTAATAATTATGAGCTTCCACCAAGTGAATGCCAATTCATTTCAAATATTGAAAATTGTTTGAATAATAAGAGGTTTAGTGAAGTGAAAAAACTTTCATGAAGAACGTTTTACCTTTACTACCCAATGAAGTTATAGAGGATTGATGTAGAAAAATTTCTAGCTTTCACATCAATTTTCTATTTGAAGAAAGCGTACTGAACTTTTTTTACTAAAGTTTTCCGAGAAATAGCAATATAGAAACGGAATTCTACGGTTTATGAGCAAAGGTGAATGAATAACAGGATTAAATTTACTTTGTTATTTATTTTCTTAATATTATTTCCACTCACGTTAAGAAATAAAAAGTCGGATTGTGCCTAAATATTTTTATTTGATATCCATTAATTACGAATACTTTCAAATTATATATGCCAATTATATATCTATCTATTTTTTACACATTTTGAGAAATTTTCAGAGATAGGGTAACGGTAAAAATTAAAACGAATAAATCGACATATCACGCTGTTCGTGAAGTTGAATATATACTCATTATTCATTTTAGGTGATTATATTATAATATATTATTTATTAACACATATTCGAATAACTTGCTCGAATCAAGTTGAATATGATGTATTTTTTAGCTCCCTCGAAGACAAATGCAAGTAATCTTGAAATTTTAATGATGCCAAAATTTTGAAAGAAGTTCATTAGTAACAATGATATTGATAAGAACAACATAACAATAATAGTTTCTAACATGATTTAATGTGTTTTAAAAAGTAGGCGAGACTTCGTTGAAAATACTGTTAACAAATTGTACCTTGTCATTACGATTGAAGGCAATTTTTTATCTTAAATATCTCGAAAAACATAAATGTTGAGTTATAGCAGAACCTAATATAATAAACACATAGTCAGCAATGAAGATTATAATTTGGAAGAGAGTTACAATCATTAATATTTTAAAGAAGTTCTTTACCACCAACCTGACATAGATTTCTTTACACATAATACACATGCTGCCACAAGTTGGTGGGACTAATACGTCATCTCATTGGTCGTTATTGGACAGTGCTCACGTCGGCTTCTTCTTGGTAGCCCCAACAGTCCAGCAAAGTAGTTTGTCCAGTGAGGATACACCTGATGACTTCTGATAGACTTAACACATAATAATTGTCATCAAAAGCACATGCCGACTGCGATTGAAAAGGAGTTCAATTTGAATATTAGTTTTCTTCAAATATATATATATATATATATATATATATATATATATATATATATATATATATATATATATATATATATATATATATATATATATAACTGTCGCTAATATCGTAAATAAAGATATAATATATGTATAAGCTGAATGTCAACATTCACATAGTGGCTTGGTGCATGTCCGAAATATTTGATATATACCCTTATTTCTGCCTTACGCCGGCAAATGTCAACATTCACCATGGTGAATGTTGACATTTATATATGACATATATACATATATATATATATATATATATATATATATATATATATATATATATATATATAATATATACATATATATATTGATATATATATATATATATATATATAAAAATAAATATATATATATATATAAATAAATAAATATATATAAATATATATATATATATATATATATATATATATATATATATATATATATATATATATATATATATATATATATATATATATATATTATATATATATATATATATATATATATTATATATTTTATATATAATATATATATATATATATATATATATAATATATATTATATATATATATATATATATATATATATATATATATCTATATATATATATATATATATATATAATTGTCCCTATTTTTTCGCCTGATTGTGAGATTTATATTATATATTATACTACTACTTTATATTATACTTTTGAAATATTGAAATATCTTTGACATTTATTGATTTAAATCAATAAATGTCAAAGAAATTTCAATATTTCAAAAGTTTTGAAAAAGCCACGAATGTCGTATCGAAACGTGAACTTTTTAATAAAATCGAGTTTTTTAGAGATTCACCAAGCCTGCTATTGCTAATAATTATCAAAAAAAAGTTTTATATATATATATATATGTATATATATATATATTTATAGATATCGATATGAAATTTGTATGGCAAATGAACCGATCACATAATTTTTTAAAATTATTTTGAACAAAATTGCAAAAGTGACATCAACTTTGTTATTTCAGATAGAATATCCTGTAATTTTTTTGATCTTTGAATTTCTCATGTAATTCCTAATAAAATTGCTATACGATTCCCTATGCCTAACTTGAACAGTTTTCGGGTTATTAATTTTTGTCGTATAATTTTGTAATAAGGTCGATTGGCATGCAGTTTAAATTTTTATAACCTTAAAACATTGTTTCATATATTTCGTGTAGTGTTGCCTCTCGACGAGACGAGACGAGAGAAGGCTCTCTCTCGTCTCGTCTCGATAGACGAGAGAAAATGTGACTCTCGTCTCGTCTCGACCCTTTAAGAAATATATTAAATCCCTATGTATTTTATTAGGGCTTGCTCCCTCCAAACCTTTTTTATGGGTACGACACTAAAATGAACTTTTCTCCCGAAGAATGTATATAATTTTTTACCTTTCCATCATAAAAAAAATTTCTATACGATAAAATTTAGTTTTATTCCGATTTATCCTTGTACTTCACAACAATATTAAAAAAACCTGGCAAACTATAACATCTAAAGCAAGTAAACATACATAATTATAATAATTAATTGGAGGTAATAAATAACTCATATTATCTAATGCCTGGACACTAGAGGGAGGAAAAATAAATTTTATAATAAAAACGTAAAATGTGTATTGATGTAAAGGGAGACTTTTCTCCCCTAACGGCGAGGAGGGAGAAAAAGTGCCATTTTTCTTCCTTGTATGCGGGTGTAAAATGTAACTTTTAACGTTATACAGGTAAACGATCAATAATGGATATTTAAAGTTAATAGTAAAAAAAATATTATTTTTAATAATTACAAGAATTTCTTTTATTTTGGTATATTGTAACATAGTTATAAAAGTAAATGAAATTATTGAAAGTAAGTACCTAAATAATATAATAAAATAATGAAATGGGAAAAAAAAATACCTATTTGTGTATTAATTGTATAATTTAAGAATATATACTTATATATAATTCTTTCAGTGACGTCAGGACTAGTCCTTTTTCTAACCTAATGTAAACACCATGCTAGATAGTAAATGACGGAGAATGTGAGGTCACTATCAACGATCACTGAAAGAAGTATACTTTTTTATATATTATTTTTTATTAAAAAATATTATGTATTAATTACTTTTAAATGTATATCTTTTATTAGTCGATTTAATTAATGCTTGATAAAAAAATTCAGCATAAATATAAATATTTAAAATTCCTGCATTTTTATAGGTGTGTAAATAAAGCCCTTTTTCTCCTCCGAAACTTTTTTTTTTTAAAGAATTCTCCTTGTACATTCTGTTCACGTAATACTGAACATAAATCATAAATAATAAAAAGTGCCACTTCCCTCCCCCTTTCAACCACGCTCGAGTTGGAAAATTTAACAGGGAAAGTTGGTGAAATAGTAATAAATTTAGTAAAAAAAGAAAGGAGGGAACTTTTCATTCTTATTTTTTTGGCCAGTTGGCATTTTAATAGTATAGGATTTTCATAATATGAGATGACATTTCCATAATGCAAGTCGGGAATAGGTATCTTCTCCTCCCCTAAAAATATTTTCGCGACGACCCTGACTGCTAGACTAACTTTTATGAAATAACATTTAAAATTCGGACATAAAAAGGTTCCAATATACATTTGTGTATTCGTCATATAAAAATTTAGATAATATTAGTAGTTCCACATAATTTTGTCTCTTATCAACATGTTGGAACGAACCATTGTATTTATGTAAATTCCTAGAAAAACCCAATCGGGGTGAACTTAACCATAAACTCATAAATCAGGATTGTCACCTATTGTCCGAGATGTAGATAAGCAATACAATAATTGTTAAAGAAAAGAGTATGGAATTAGGGTTATTATCATTTTTCCTTAAAACTTTTAGTTATGATTTGTGTCTTATAACGTGCGGTTGATTAGAGAACAGGTCTAACTTTTTTGAAATTTGGAGAACATTTAAGTGATCAAAGCGATAGTGATATTGAAATGGACGAGAGTGACAAAGATAAAAACTATACGCCTGTCCAAGAAGTAGAAAGTGACATCGACATGTAAGAAAATGATCAACCGAGTGATCAACCCTCAACCTCAAAATATAAATCAAAACAAGTTATGTAGACCTTTATATCTTGAAATGTAAGTAAAATCCAAATGTATAGTAATAAACGGTATGTTTTTTTATTTACTCAACAATGCAATGTTTAATTATTTTTCTGTTTCACCAGTCAGAAGAAAAAAGCTATAAGTTTTGCAGCCGTATTCAACATCTGCCGCTAACTTTTTAATAGGCTCTGTTGAGTGCGTAAAGGCGGCTACGCACCTATAGCTGTCTACTTGACAAGTATGCTGACACAAGCTTTTTGTACAATTATACATGAATGTGTGTATGGTAAAATACAGCAAAAGTCTTTTCGAGTTTCACCATACACACCTTCATTTATAATATTGTACAAAAAGCTTGAAAAAGCATACTTGTCAAGTAGACAGCTATATGTGTAGTCGCCTTTACGTTTTAGCAGCTGATGGTGAATACGGCTGTTAGTTTTCCAATCGAAGATAGCAGTGGTGCAAACTTAGTCACACCCTGTATATATTATAACTATATACTACTAATAACTACCCTCTATTAATTTCAAATGGATAACGTAAAAACTAAGTACAATTTACACTGCTTATTTTCAAAGGATATTACGAGAGATGTACCTATATAAATATTTATTACGATGTTTGCATACTTTGATAAAAACTATAGGAAACATGACATTAATAACGGCTTAACTATATAATTTGTAAAATTGTAAAAACTGTTTGCACGAGAGATCGAGAGAAACGAGAAATTCTCGACGAGAGAGGGGCTTTCTCTCGTCTCGTCTCGAAATTTCTTTCGAGAGAAAATATCTCTCTCTTCTCGTCGAGACGAGACGAGAGACGAGAATCTCTCTTCTCGGCGGCATCACTAATTTCGTGTCAAAATTTGCCATATCCTATCAAATTTCTTGTTAAAAACTAGGGTGAATATTTTTGACTATTTTAATCTCCGCAATATTTTTTCATAATTTTTCTAATACTGGAATCCTATTTCATACTAAACAATAGTCTTGGAGTGATTTTATGGGTTGGAAGTCTCCATTCAATCATCATGTTATACATAAGTATTTCAAGAAATTCGGAATGCTCAGACCTCGAAGAACATGATTTATTGAAAACGAACGAACCTTCGTTTTTCATCGATGCATGTTTAGAGATAAAGCAGTGCCTTTCTTATTGCCTTCCTGGCGTTGATACTGACAAACGGGGCGCCCCATGATAAACTGGAGTGCCGATATTTTAATAGCTTCTACTGAATTCCACATATGTATTGCACACATTTGCCCTTTGTCTGTAGTATAGAGATGGGAGGAACGAAAAGTAATTTCAAAATTTTCAATCAAATTTGGAATTTGAGGAAAGATATTCAGTAATATATATGTGTATATATATATATATATATATATATATATATATATATATATATATATATATATATATATATATATATATATATATATATATATATATATATATATATATATTTATATATATATATATATATATATATATATATATATATATATATATATATATATATATATATATATATAAAAAAAAATATAAATATAAAAATAAATATAATATTATATTTATATTTAATTATATATATTTATAAATATAAATATATATATATATATATATATATATATATGAATATATATATATATATATATTTAGACAAGACATATATATATATATATATATATATATATATATATATATATATATATATATATATATATATATATATATATATATAGACAAGACATATATATATATATAAATATATATATATATATATATATATATATATATATATATATATATATATATATATAGATTTACATAATTATACGATGCATGTGTGTCTGTATTGAAAGTCGCCACAAAAATCATAGAAAACCAGAATATATCATTTCAAGAATTTTTCAGGAGGGACTACAAAAAATATGTGATCTAAGTCACAATTGACGAATTTTTCCTTACTGCCCATCTCTACACCGAATCAGAAAATACAAAGTTGTCAAGCTTTTATCTCTGCTAATGTCTACAAGCACATGTAGAGGAGGGAGACAGCCATGTGACATTTCATGTATGTTCGTTCCAAAGGTCTCGATAATGGTTTACACACTATACTCGAACGTTTGCGTTACATTGCATTGATACTCCCTAGCAATTCCACGACGTTTCATTTTTCTTGGATTATACAATGCATGAAATCCCTTTTTCTTACCTGAAACTGATTTGTTTGAAATAGCAGTATTTTTCTTAGTCTTCAATTTACCTTAAAGAAGTAAAATAAAGTGTTAATATTATTACATCAACAGTCAGCGACATCAATCTTGTCTGATGGAATCTTGAATTGCAGATTGTCCACAAGTAAGATACTTTTCGAGAACTGTATAATTAAAATATGTTGATTTGAAATTTTTTCAGCTGTATAATTCCAAATTTGTCCTCAGATAAGCTTTCCCTATATTCAAAATAATATTTCATGAAGACTCCTATTCTCATAAATAGGTCCACTACACACAGGTACTATTCAATCTTAAATGCGCGGCCATGGTGGCACATAAATAAAATTGAGAATACATAAATGTTAATATTTATTACAGCTCATATTGGCACTAATTAGCAGTTATCAGTACACATTATAAGAACTAAAATCTTTCTAAGATTGTGTTTTTACCCCGAGGCGAAGCTAAAGGGGTTATAGTCTCACGACAAAAAGTTGGTATCTGGCCCGATTTTAAAATTCCAACGGATATCGATGAAACATATATGATTTCATTAGGGAATTTTAATTCCCAATTTTTCCCAACGAAGAATAAAAAAATATAGCGTTTTTACCCCAAGGCGAAGCTAAAGTCTCACTACAATGGGATCTGGTCCGATTTTAAAAATTCTAACGGATATCCATAACATACATATGATTTCATCAGAGAAGTTTTGTTCCCAATTTTTCCCAACGAAAAATATAAAATTATAGCGTTTTTTAGATAGGCATTACGACATGCGCATGCGCCAAGGTCGATATGTACGAAGTCCTACAAAACATGCGTCGAGGTGATCTGTGTGCCACGGTAACCAAGCGACGTTGATAGCTTCAGCTTGATTCTACGTCTGTGTCTGCTTCCCATCCAATTTGATTCATAATTTGCAGCAAAATGAGCCGGAATAGGATATTCAAAGTCGACAGTCGATCAATGAATTTTTTGCTAAATTTTCACGGATTTATTTCGTAATATGGACTTATTTATACATTTATTGCAATTTTCCTTCATTTCATTCTTAAAATCGACTTTCATTGTTATTTAATTTATATAATACATTCAAAAAATATTGACGATATATATATTTATATATATATATATATATATATTTATATATATATATATACATATACATATATATATATATATACATATATATATATATATATATATATATATATATATATGTATATATATATATATATATATATATATATATATATATATATATATATATATATATATATTATATATATATATATATATATATATATATATATATATGTATATATATATATATATATATATATATATATATATATATATATATATACTATATATATATATATATACTTATACTATAAGTCATCAACATCACCTTTAATGCCAACAATATCCATTCTTCTATTCAGAATTATTTTTGAATGCTTGTTTTGAAAGTAACTGGTTGGGGAGTAATGGCCCAGTGAGGTGACCACCACGATCAGATGACAAAATTTTATAGACTGTGTGAATTTCATTTCAAATATTCATATTTATAATGTAGTTCAGAATGTTATAAAGAAATGTAATTTAAGTATCAACCCTAATGGACATCAGTTCGAAAATTTGTTGTAATTTGTATCATTTGCTTTCACGATCGAATCATTTAATTGAGATTATGACGTGAAGAAATGGACAAACTAACAAACCGCCTACTTGGAAATTTTGGAATACTTATAAAAAACGATAAAAGTAAAGTAGTAAAATTTTTTTCGCTATTGAAGACTTACACATCAAAAGCGACCCGACTTATGATAAATCCTTGGAAAGTAAAAAAATCCATTCCAATCAAACCACGGCCATTTATGATTCGCATTTAAAAAAATACATCTTCAGGCCATAACTCAAAATTGCACTTTTTTTTTGAAATTTTGTCGACTTCACTGGATTATACAGAAAAAAGTGCCTCAAGAATGTAAAAGTTATTATCTCGTTTATAACTTCAAAACAAAAAAATAAAGCAAATTTTGGTTTCCGCCAATGAATTTTTCCATAAAAAATAGATCGAGAATTTTTTGTGTCTCCTATAGTAACCGAGATACCCCATACAAACATCGAAATTTGCCCACCCTGTAAATCCGTTCGGTATGAATTCAATGTTAACCTCTTGCTATACTATTTTCAAAGGCATATGAACATATTACTTGATATCAGCAAGAAAAGTTACCATTTGGAAAAGTATTGAAGTATTTTTCAGTAATTATGCAACTATTAAAAATTTTATGAATTAACATGATTGAGAAATGAAACTTTGAGTTTAACAATTTTCACATATCATAAAAGAACACAGTTTGAAATTCGCACCTGAAGAAGCTGTATTGTCAGCGAAACGCGTTGTGCAACTGTGTTGTTTTATTATATGTGAAAATCGTTAAACTCTGAGTTTGATTCCTCAATCATGTTAACAATAATTGATTTTCATCGAGTAAGGGCCTCATCAATTCAAGTTTTGTGAATTAATCCTGATTTTATTTTCACTAATATATCGTAAAAGTTCAGTTGAAAAATTCATATTTTTCTTGAAAATATCGAATATCTAAACTAATACAAACTGAATAGAAAAAAGCATTTGCCCATTCAATCATATACGAAATAATAAAAAATATAAAACACTCGATACTGCATATAATTCACACTATTTACTCCAATTATTGATATACATTTCTATTGAACGATATATATGAAAACTGGTTGTTTCATTAATTTTCTCTGCCTACAAGTTTTTATTCTACTAGTGCTTGATGTTCTCATAATATTATACAACATTCTCT
>JARQZK010002922.1:452500-492500 GCA_030704885.1 Cynegetis impunctata | reverse complement strand
ATAGAAATAAATAGCATCCAAGATATCGTACGAAACTACCTACCTACAAAGTTTCAACCCTATGGTACCAAAATTGCGCCTTTTATCGTGTGAACAAGATTTATTTCCCTGGGGCGTCAACCCCCCTACCAATTCGCATTGAAACCTATCCCATTCAATATATCATACGGAACTAACTACTCACTAACATTTAATTTTATTGCTCCAAAATTACGCCCTTTATCATGTAAACAAGATTTATTTCTTTCCCCAGAGGGTCAACCCCCAACTAATTCGAACCAAAATCAATCCCATCCAAGATATCTTTCCAAAATACCTACCTGCAAACTTTTAACCCCATTACTCCAAAATTGCGACCTGTATAATGTAAACAAGATTTATTTCTTCCCCCAGGGGGTCAACCCCCCAACCAATTCAAACCAAAACCAATCCCATTCGAAATAAAAACAATTCTATCCTAGATATCATGCGAAACTATTTATTTACAAACTTTCAACCCTATTTCTTCAAAATTGCGACCTTCATCGTGTAAATAAGATTTATTTTTCCCCCCAACCAATTCGAACTAAAAACAATCCCATCCAAGATATCATACGAAACTACCTATTCACAAACTTTCAACCATATTTCTTCAAAATTGCGTAATTTATATATATATATATATATATATATATATATATATATATATATATATATATATTTATATATTTATATATTTATATATATATATATTTTTATATATATATATATATATATATATATATATATATATATATATATATATATATATGTATATATATATATATCAGTGGCGGCTCGTGAGGTTTTGGTTTGAGGAGGCTACAAGAGGTGTTAAAAAATACACCATAGGCGAAAATTTTTAGGATTTCAAGGTCAACCGCCTTATAATTTAAAGAAAATCAAAGTAAAACAAGCACCCTGAGCTATTAATTTGTTTTCACTTTCGAGTGTCTACCTTGAGACCTACAACTCCTATTTACAATATTCACAAAAACTCTTCTCAGCCAATTAATCAATTCATCTATTCATCAAATTATTTTTTCTTTCACAAAATAGGAACCTACCTACCTACTTAACGAATTTGTTAACAGCTGGTGAGAGCAAATAAAAAGTTATTAAGTATATATTTTTGAAGATTAACGGGATTCTGCGATCTTTAACGTTAGCAAAATGATCTATAATATCCTCATAAAATTTTTTGTCTTTCGCCAAAAGTTTTACCAATTCCTTTTCAATAGACAACAAACTAATACTTTTCAAACGATCCTGGCTCATTGAATTTCGTAAATAAGTTTTAATTCTCTTAAGAGTGGAAAACGAGCGCTCTACGGAAGCCGATGTCACCGGGATAGAAACAATTAAACATAAGAGTTTATAAACTTGGGGTAAATCTTGATTCAAATCATTATCAAAAAGGTATTTAATAGTCCTCACATGATTTTCATTTTGCCTCAAAATTTCATTGTCATTATAAACAACACACAGTTCACTTTTTATGGCCACCTTATCAAAAAAAGTGTATTTTTGGCATAAATTTTCCAAAAGGTTATCTGGAAAATTAGCCGAAAATCCGGTTAACAAATTTTTATTGAGTAAGTCGAAGAAATGCTATTCTTTCAAATCAGAGAACTTTATTTCTATTTGACCCCTAATAGTATCCAAAATTTCATAAAATATTTGCTTATAGTGAAGCTCCATATCTGCGTAACTGAATTTCTTTCGTTTTGGGCTGAATTGAGTCGTATCATCAGTAGTTTGAAATACAGAAAATAGTTTTTTAAAATAAACTTCTGCACGAAATTCTGAAATTTTTTCCAAAAGAAACTTGAGCCGATTTCGTGAGTAAATTACATCTGAAAACTTGTGCTGTAAGATTTGAAAAACTATTTGTTTGTTCAAAAATTAATTTAAAGATGTTTAAAAAATATATAAATTCCTCATCTTGTAAGTAAGATATTAATCCGCGTGCTGTATTAAAAGTTACTTTATCGGTGAAAAATTCCTCACTTTCAACTAGGTATAGAATTAAATCCTCAAATCCTAAGCGGCCCCAAACAGAGACATTTTCACTAGTAAAAAGTAAACACTGCCAACAAAATAATTTATTTTTTACCTGTGATCCGGTTAGGCAAGGATGTCTCTCATAATTCCTTGTATTAAAACCGCGGTTTTGTTGTCTGTTACGCTGCACCAAATTGTTTAATTCAGGGGTAGGTCGCAATGTTTTTATCAAAACTTTATCCTCATAACTTAGTGCACTGAAGTTATGGGATAACAAATATTCCACTAAGTCACCATTGAAATTTTTGAAATTAACTTCAGTAACCAAACTCATTTTAAAACAATACGCGAGCAATATAAGTAAACACGCTGCTGTTTTCGGCCATTAGTAACTACGATCACACTACGATTCAATTAATGCTTTCCAACAAATTCACTCGATGTCACGCGAAATTCTATAGTTGTGATTGGTCGACATTGTATGAGACTGGGTTCCTATCGGTGTTGCCATTTACATGTGTTTTGCTTTTCTATTGCAATGAAGTATTCATTCGGAGTATTTGCACCGTTGTTTGCTTTTCTGTAGCAGGCATAATGAACGTTGAGAATATACCTTTTTATGCCTCCGCAGCGTTGCCACAAATCTTGAAATGAATGAAATGCAGTAAATGTAAATACCTTCTATGTTAATTAATAAATTATATTATATAATGTAGGTTGAAAGGAAGGTAGGTGCATAAAATAATATGATTTTGATTAATATGAATATGATGAATGCTGACTATTCAATATAATATATTAGTGATACACGGAATATTATTGAGGAGGCTTAGCCTCCTTAGCCTTGTTTGACTAGCCGCCCCTGATATATATATATATATATATATATATATATATATATATATATATATATATAGATGTATATATATATATATATATATATATATATATATATATATAGGTATATAGAGATATATGAAATTTAGTTTTTGGTGCCAAGCATCATAAAAAGTCATGAAACAGAAATCTTGGTCCTAGGTTCAACTTTTCTAATCGCACCCATTTCAATAAGCAGGTTTTCAAAGTGAAAACCTTATAAAAAGTACATCAACAGTCTCAAGCACTTCAGATTCTCAACTCTCAACAATTCCGGAATAATTACAAAAAACACATGATATGCAACATTTTGTTGGAATACTGCCATCCAATTTATATATCAGTCAATAAAATGAGATATCTGACAAATAAAATGAGAATATTTGGAATCGCGGAAACCACCTCACTCAGGTCCGTCACTAGGATGAGCATCCCACCTAACAACCTGCCACACGAGGTTACTCAAATAAAACCGATGCCGGAAAGATCGATGGAACAAGTTTGCTCTAAAGGAGAGTAACTCGGATATTGAGAGAATTTTGCATTGAAGGATATTCTGCACAGAAGATGTAACAGAAAATTCCCCATCAAACACTATATAGGAAGAACTGCTGAAATTGCTAACCTCTTTAAATTTTTGAATGAAAAGAAAACAGTAAAGTCACTGTAGTTTTGGTAAAACAGGCTGAAGGACCTCGGTTGATAGAAATTTTCTGATAAAGAACAATTTGATTTATTGATTGATTTTTACAAATAATCTATCCGTACAATGATAATCAGGGATCACGATGAATAATTGAAGGAAACAGATTCTTAAACATATTTAATGTTTTTTCTATAAAAGGGTATCGATTTCAATATAAAGTTTTCTTCATCAAAACACATCAGAGCCATTGTTAAAATTTCTTTTGTAGTTCATTTAGAATGAACAATGATCCAGCAAAATATACAAGATACAATACTACTTTCGAAACTTATTGAATCCTTTCGCAAGCATATTGGTCCTACTTTAGTAACAACAAACCAATAATTATATACTGATTATATCCTATTTCTATATTTTAAATGTTTATTATTATATTTTTTTCGGAAACTTTCAATACCAATTTCACTACCATTCCTTCACTCATTAATTTTTTTCATTTAATTACCCTCAAATATTTTATATACTGCATGGGCGGAAGCGATTTTGAAGGATTGTTGTTCCCGAAAACCCCCCAAATTGAGTGGAGTGAGTGGAGAGGAACTCCACGAACAAAATAAAGTCACTTTTGACACAAATATCATACACTATTTTTTGTACACGTTTTCTATTTTGGTAAAAAAATAAAAGTCGAAATCGCATACTTTTGACATCTCTTGACAAATAATTATTTTTTATTTTTTAACAAGCATTGCTTATGTTGTGGGTTCTGGTAACCATCGTAATTAGTAAAGGACCAAAATAGTTCATAAAAAGTTTTAAAAAATGTCAGTTGCTGAAAATACTTTTTCAAATAAAAGTAATGATTTGTTGCCACGTTGTTGAAGAGGCTGCAAGAAGAGCCACACTAGAAATGCTGCCGAAAAAGTCGTGCCAGCAGTACGAAAATGCATAATATACTAATTTTCTCTGTAGATTGAAGAACATTGAAGGAAACATAGAAGTCAAACTGCCTTTAAAAATGTTCGTTTATAACGATTTCCTTTTAATACTACGTGTTAAAATGATTTTCAACACGAGTTTTAAAAATATTTTTAACACTATACCTTATAAACGTACACTTTTAAAACTCAAAAAAGGCATTAAAAACGTCACTTTAAATGGCTGTTGTACAAAAAAATGTTTTTTCAAATGCCGCCATTTTTACATAGAGATTTCTTTTTTTTTGTAAGTTTGAAAATTTTTCAACTCCACAGAGTAGGTACATTAAGTTGGAGGGTTGAAATTTGGTGTACATGGTTGAGTTGCGATTCTTTGTGAGTTTTTACTGATTTCCTCAATCACCGTCGTTTAAATGTAGGTACTGATTTTATTTTTTTATACACAGGACTCATTTCGAGTTGATTCTAGCCTGAATTAATTCTCATGTCACCTAGCCGGCAACTTTTTTCCATTCGAATCGCATCTCGACCTGCTTCACAAACAATTCTCGTAAAATATGACCTCAGTGACGAAACTTTGCTGCTCACGCTTTGTTATACATTAAAGCGTCATATGATTTTATTGATATGATATATATTCACTGAAAGCACTTCTTATTGTTGATTTAATTAAAAATTTAATATTGGAAAGAAACAAGCGAAGTTGGACTAAGATGCATCAGGATGGAACTATTGCAAGAATCCCTAATACTTACCTCAATCCTTTCTAATATAATTATCAAAGATTTGTTCAATAATTTGAGCATTAACGGTATACAATTAATAATTTTGCCGATGACAAAATATTAGTTACCACTGCCACATCTAGAAGTGCTTTTGACAAAATTAAGGAACCTTTACTAGTTACTTTATGAAAAAGTATTTGATATAGGTATCACAAGAAAGATCGAAAAATTACCGCTGCTACAAAATGAAGATTCTAATCAACTTACCATGAATGCAATTGAATATCACAATGTTTCTAAGTCTGAACATTCAACATCAATTGAACTCGACTGAGCAGATACAATAATTGAAAACAAAAGCCATGCAAGCTCTCAATATCTTGAGAGCATAATGTAGAACGTGGTGAGATTTGATCTCTCATTTAGTCATATACACGATATTTAGACTATGGGATGAATGGAATGAAAGATTGTATAAAAAACAGGAGTACATTGGACAAAAAACCATAGGCAGCATTGATATTGTCATTGGATTTGTGAAACCTATTCATATTATTTTAGCGAAAACCAATTTACCGACATAAAAATCCACAACATTCCTTAGTAATTCTACTAAATTTAATGAGAAATTTTTCGAAAATCAAACTCTTATACTAATAACTATATAGTGTATATTGATGTTTCGCTGATCTCTTGGTGAAACATGATGAAATATTTAATGAATCTAAAAGAAACACTTGGCAAAGTTACACAATGTATATTGAAAATAATAACTTGACAATTGTTTCGGGTTATGAGCCCATTTTCAAAAGCATCTTATGACTAAACGTAGGTTATTCTCAAATTGTGTAGTATTTATAAAAGATTGTAAAACAGGGGACAAACTGTAAATCAACTAGTCGGGGATTCATGTGCTTTCGCTTCGGAGATTTCGAGCATTTCCGGAAGGTCAAGCTCTCTAGCCTTTATACATGGATGTAATATTTTCGGAGATTCAGATCGATGAAGTGATTGTTTTTGATAAAATGTTCGAATATTCCTGTACAGTTTTTATTATATAGTATAGACTTTTTATGTTCATTAACTCTGGTATTGATGATGACACTACAATCACTACAATTGATTTGATAAACACCACTTTTTTGCCAATCGGTTGTCTTTCTTTATTATTAACTAAGAAGAAACTCAAATTATTTCTATTACTACTAATTGTCCTAACGTTATGCATGGCTAATCTGTTGCAAATTTTGTCATTACAAAAAATAAAAAAATTTGAATTTCATTAAGTACTTTTTTTATTGTTAGGTACTTATTCCTCATGGCCACCATCTCTTCTACTTCCTGGAACATAGGAGAGCCAAAGCAAATGTATGTAACTCTCCTTTTCATCGTATTATAAAAAAATTTAACAGTTTATAAATTTTCGCTTAAATTATTTTATGCATTAAGACACCTGCAGTTACTTATATCAAAATAAGTTATAAGTTGTGGTTTTATAATTGTGGATAACATTGTAACAAGGTAATGAAATATTGATAGAGGCTATAAAAAAATTTAAATAACCGATAAAAGTGATGATGTGAAATGTCTTGAGACCATGCGTATTTGCACCCATTCGAGTAACAGAAGTCACATGTAATAAAGGTTTTTAGTCGTATTGTCCCATAAAATACATACTATTGCAGTGAAATATATTATATATTTTTATATATATATATATATATATATATATATATATATATATATATATATATATATATATATATATATATATATATATATATATATATATATATATATATATATATATATATATATATATATATATATATATATATATATATATATATATATATATATATATATATATATATATATAATATATATATATATATATATATATATATATATATATATATATATATATATTATATATTATATTTATATTTATATATATATATAAATATATATATATATATTTTTTTTTCTGGTAGATATTGGCATCTCCAGCGGCTCCCAATGAGATGAAATTTGGAATTGTTCTCCTTGCATAACAAAACTATCAAAATTTGATTAAATTTTTCCAACCACCGCCATTTTCACGTGGATATTTATTTTTTCGGTTTTTGAAAAATTGCAGAACTACACAGCTTCTGCAGATTGAGTTAGCATGTTGAATTCGGTACGTACATTGAATTTATGTTACTTAAAATTCTTTTTTGTTTTCAAATCTTCTTCTCAAACGCGCTGCATTTCGTGGTGACTATTCCATTCGAATTGCATCAGTACGCGATGCACTTCGCGAATTATTTTCACAATAGAGATTTGAAATTTGGTACTTGAATTATGCTGATGTTCTTCAACCACGATGCACTTATTTTTTTTTAAATTTGGTTTGCTATGTTAGCGTGATTAATAAAAAAATATAATTCTATTTGTTACAATCTCATCTCAACGCGATGAATTTCGCGCGAAAAATACGACAGTACTGATGGAGCTCTGCTGCTCACGCCTTTTTACCCCGAGGCGAAGCTAAGGGGTTATAGTCTCACGACAAAAAGTTAGGATCTGGTCCGATTTTAAGAGTTCCAACGATATCGATAAAATACATATGATTTCATAAGAAAAGTATTTTCAAAAATTTGTTCCCACAAAGAATAAAAAAATTATAGCGTATTTTAGATAGGCATTACGACATGCACATGCGCCGAGGGGTTTTATCATTCCTAGTGCTACGCAGTAGGGTGTCCGGATTTTTATTATTCACTGTTCCGAACAATGATTATTATATGTGGAGGGTATATCATAGCACACACTACTATACTGAGTAAAATGGTCTCTCCAAAAAAAAGCCTTAGTCGAATTCCGGAACTTTTTGTATGTACTTATAGATTTTAGCTCTAATGGTAGGTGATTGTATAATTTTCTGGCATTGTAGGTAAAGGAGTTTTTTGTTAAGACAGAGGTGGGCGCTATTGAATGAATATCTGTATCCGAATTTCTTGTGGGATATCTATGATTTGGTCTTTCTGAAAAGATGTAAATGTGTTTGTGAACCAAACAGACGGATTCGAATATGAATAGTACAGGAAGAATCAGAATTTTGAATTTTTCAAAGTAGAATTCGCAATATGTCCTTCTGCTCAGATCAAACATATAACGAATTGCTCTTTTTTGCAATCTGAATACAAACTCAAAGTGGGAGAGGCTACATGAAACTAGGCTAACTATAACGAAGGTGAGATTTGAATAAAGAAAAGTATGTCGATAACGAAGCAGAAATTGAAAGCTCTCTAGAAACCGTTTTAATGGCGAAACATGCAGAAGATAATTTTTTGGTTGATATGTCTATATGAGTAGACCATTTGAGCGACTCATCAATAAAGAGACTTGAAAATTTCGCTGAGTTCACTGTTTGAATTGTGATATTGTTTAGGATGAGAACAATACAATGAGAACTGGAATCAATAGGCGACAAAAACGTTCCTGCACGTAAATTCCTGCATACTCTAATCACAGAAGCAGTGGAACCTGAAAACTGATTTTCCAATGTAGTGAAATGTTTACTAATGGTTGAGATTGATACTGAAAAAAAATAATCCTTTCCAAATCTATATTTTCATGTTTTCTTAGATGCAAATGAGAATAATTCTTACAATATAATTACTCAGAATTTTGAATTGTTCAAATAATAGGTAAATAAGTGATTTCATCAAATAATTATTTATTATATAAGCATGTATGAAACCAGAGATAAATGAATGTTTTTCTACTTTCGATAATTATAATGATAGTAAAGCTTCCAATAGAAACTAATATTACCTAAGTTTTTTGAAATATATTTATTTTTTCTTCATATAATCAACCGAAGAATATTCGAAAAGTGATAGAAAAAAATTCATATTCACTCGAAATGATGCCAATTTTATTATCGTAACGACAGAGTTGGGTGTCCGAAAAATTTAGTGTAGTGTCAAAAAACAAATTTTGAAATCAAAATATTTTAACGACATTCCATTGAAACTTGCGTTCTGAATAGAGAAATGAAAGCTAACGCCGGACCTGTCAAATATTTTTTGAATTCGGTAAAGTAGTTATACGACGGTGTAAGGACAGTTTAGTCTGATCCAGCTGAAAATGAATACTGCAAACATTGTGATTGACGTCTGGTAATTTACATCTGCTTATTCTTATATACATATGAGCGTATAGAAAGGGATGTAGCTGTATATTATGTAAATTAGGGGAAGGTTATCTTTCGGCTTCTGATTTATTTGGGTACTGACGATTTGGTCTGATTTGTCTCATGTTTGGATACGGAACTACTGATAGAGGATATAATCGAAATTCATAGAAACGTACAATGGTGTCGGAAATATATTTATCTTCTTTTGGTGATTATAATAAGAGATTTAAAAGATTATTGGGGGGTCATATAAACAATAACGTTTATGATATATGCATATGAAATTCTATCTCGTTTTATGTGTTTACACGTAATATATATATATAGGTATATATATATATATATATATATATATATATATATATATATATATATATATATATATATATATATATATATATATATATATATATATATATATATATATATATATATATATATATATATATATATATATATATATATACATATATATATATACTTAAAAACACACTTATGGTATATTTGTACGTTCAACACAATGAAGATGGACTTGGCAGAGCCCTGGAGGAGATGTAAAGAACGAGATTGACTACATCACCTGTAATGATGAAAACATAACCCAAGACATCTCAGTACTGAACACAATAAATATAGGAAGCGATCACAGGCCGCTGAGAGCGAAAATGAGAATAAACACAGAAAGAAAGAAGGAAACTCATAGGATCTGGGAACAAAGGAATAAAGGGTGAGAAAATGAAACGACAAAAAGTGAGATATGCGGAGATTGTACAAGAACAGATACAGGAACATAATATGCACATGGAACAATGTCAGGACATAAATATCATGAACACAAAAATAACAAAAGTTCTACTAAAGGCAACTCAGACACTAAAAGTGAATAAGAAAGACGAAACACAAACTAAGTCAAGAAACCAAACAGCTAATTGAATAACGAACGAAGTTATTAAGGGATCGAACAGACAACAAAGATAATATATTACAAATGAACAAGACAGTAAGGAAAAAAGTAAGAGCAGATAACAGAAAATATGAAGACTTGGGAATAACAGAAACGCTAGCAAAACACAAAAGCCTGAAAAATTAAGAACAAAAATGAACGAAGGAAAACAACAAATAACAAAGCTACTGAATGAAAAGGAAAAAATGACCACGGTAGTGGAAGAAATAACAAAATCAGTGGAAACCTACTATAGAAAACTATATAAAGATAAGAGATTACCACCACCAGGAGGAGAAGAAAATAACATAGTTCAGGTTAGAAATGTAGGATCAGAGGATATCCCCGAAATAACGACATTCGAGATCGAAAACGCCCTCAAACACATGCCCAACAATAAAGCTTCAGAGGAAGATGGTACCATTCTACCATATGGTAGAGATGATGAAATACGGAGACAAATCTATAATAACCCATACTCAAAGATTGTTTAATTATTGCTTGGATGAATCGAAAATATCAGATGACTGGTTTAATGTTGTTGTAGTTCTCATTTTCGAAAAGGGTAATAATTACAAACTTGAAAATTATAGACCAATAAGCTTATCAGTGCTCTAGAAGCTGTTCACGAGGATTATTACACAAAGACTCACCAATAAATTAGATACATACCAACCGAGAGAACAAGCGGGTTTCAGATGAGGCTATAGTACTATGGACCACCTACAGGTAACGCAAACATTAATGGAAGAGGTAAATGAGTACAACATAACTCTTTGGGTGGCAATTATAGATTATGAAAAGGCCTTCGACTCAATAGAGATATGGGCAGTGTTGAATACTCTAAGCAATGCGAGAATCGATTGTAGATATACAAACATCATCAAATATATATATATATATATATATATATATATATATATAAATATATTATTATATATATTTATATTTATATAAAAATATATATATATATATACATACATATATATATATATATATATATATATATATATATATATATATATATATATATATATATATATATATGAAAACGCTACATCGAAAATAATGACAACACATGAAAAAACAAATGAAATAAAGATAAAACGTGGAGTGAGACAAGGAGATTCGATATCCCCCAAATTTTTCACATTGGCTATGGAGGACATGTTCAGAGAGCTAAACAGGCAGAACAAGGGTATCCTCATAAACGGCGAAAGGCTAGGTCACCTTAGATTTGAGGATGACATTACATTGATAGCACGTGACTAATATGAACTACAGAGTATGATTGATGAAGTAAACAAAAAATTAGAGCAAATAGGCCTGAAAATCAATATTAACAAAACTAAGTACCTAATTAACGATATACATCAGAATCAACATATAACTATAAATAACCAACCAGTTGAAAAAGTAGAATCATATATATATATATATATATATATATATATATATATATATATATATATATATATATATATATATATATATATATATATATATATATATATATATATATATATATATATATATATATATATATATATATATATATATATATATATATATATATATATATATATATATATATATATATATATATATATATATATATATATATATATATATATATATATATATATATATATATATATATATATATATACTTGGGTCAAAAGATACAGATGACAAAAAACAATTTGACGGCAGATTTATCTCAATGAATATCTTTGGCATGGTCAGCATTTGGGAGAATTCAAAATTTTGGATCCTACATGCCAAATATAATAAAAGCCAGATTTTACAACCAGTATGAGCAATGGAAAGAAGCTACAAACTATCAAACTACAAGACCGCATTACCAATACAGAAATAAGAAGAAGAACAAAGGTTAAAGATGTTATAGAAATAATATGTGCACTAAAGTGGAACTGGGCGGGATTTATTGGGAAAATGGCAGACAACAGATGGACGCGAATGATGATGGAATGGAGACCATACCATGGGTGGAATAGGCTGGATTTGGATATATATATATATATATATATATATATATATATATATATATATATATATATATATATATAGGTATATATATATATATATATATATATATATAGATATATATATATATATATATATATATATATATATATATATATATATATATTATATATATATATATATATAAAATAAATATATATATATATATATATATATATATATATATATATATATATATATATATTTGAACACATTTCATATATATACTTCATTATTCCATTAGTTATGTAGTTCTGTAACTTTTGGACAGTCATCGTTTCTTCTTCATCACAACCTCACATTAGTAAATGCTCAAAAAATAACCGAGGTGATGTTAGCTCCCGGCCGGCCAGCTCTAAGCGTCACTTTTCCACCACGGTCATATTCATGGAGCTGGCCCATTTAATTTACTTAATCGAACAAAAAAATTATGTGCGATAAATACTTTCTTTTCTCTATGCAAACATCTAATTTTCGTTCTTGGCCGCCCATTGACTGAACCCAAAAAAAAATATAAATATTGGTTCGATCGCAATGATTACTTATATTTCGGTTCATGGAGCTGGCCCTTTTGAATTCATATATCCGAACGAATAATTTTGTATGAGAAGTACCTTCTTTTCTTCATGTAAACATCTAATTTTGGATCTTGGCCGGGCATTGTTTAAGCCAAAAAAAAATTATGAATATTGGTTCTACCGCTATTATTATTCATATTTTGTCTTTTGGAGCTGGCCCTTTTGAAGTCACATATCCGAACGGAAAATTTTGTATGGAAAGACCTATCTATTCTCTATGTAACCTTTTAATTTTGGTTCTTGGCCGGGCACTGTTTAAGACAAAAAAAAATTATGAATATTGGTTCTACCGCTATCATTATTTATATTTCGTCTCTTGGAGCTGGCCCTTTTGGAGTCACATATCCGAAGGGAAAATTTTGTATGGTAAGTACTTTCTATTCTCTCTGTAAACATCTAATTTTGGTTCTTGGCCGGGCATTTTTTGAGCCAAAAAAAAATTATAAATATTTGTTCTACCGCTATCATTATTTATATTTCGTCTCTTGGAGCTGGCCCTTTTGGAGTCACATATCCGAACGGAAAATTTTGTATAGAAAGAACTATCTATTTTCTATGTAACCATTTGATTTTGGTTCTTGGCCGGGCATTATTTTAGCCAAAAAAAATTATGAATATTGGTTCGACCGCTATCATTATTCATATTTCGTTTCATGGAGCTGGCCCTTTTGAAGTCACATATCCGAAAGGAAAATTTTGTATAGTAAGTACTTTCTATTCTCTCTGTAAAAATCTAATTTTGGTTCTTGGCAGGGCATTTTTTGAGCCAAAAAAAAATTATAAATATTTGTTCTACCGCTATCATTATTTATATTTCTTCTCTTGGAGCTGGCCCTTTTGTAGTCACATATCCGAACGGAAAATTTTGTGTTGAAAGAACTATCTATTTTCTATGTAACCATCTGATTTTGGTTCTTGGCCGGGCATTATTTAAGCCAAAAAAAATTATAAATATTAGTTCGACCGCTAAAATTATTCATATTTCGTCTCATGGAGCTGGCCCTTTTGAAGTAACATATCCGAACGAAAAATTTAGTATGGAAAGACCTATCTATTTTCTATGTAATCATCTAATTTTGAATTTTGGCCGGGCACTGTTTAAGACAAAAAAAAACTATAAATATTGGTTCTACCGCTATCATTATTTATATTTCGTCTCTTGGAGCTGGCCCTTTTGAAGTCACATATCCGAACGAAAAATTTTGTATGGAAAGACCCATCTATTCTCTATGTGAACATCTAATTTTGGTTTTTGGCCGGGCACTGTTTAAGACAAAAAAAATTATAAATATTGGTTCTACCGCTATCATTATTTATATTTCGTCTCTTGGAGCTGGCCCTTTTGAAGTCACATATCCGAACGGAAAATTTTGTATTGAAAGAACCTATGTAACCATCTGATTTTGGAGCTTGGCGGCATTATTTAAGCCAAAAAAAATTATAAATATTAGTAACCATATTTCATCTCATGGAGCTGGCCTTTTTGAAGTAACATATCCGTAAGAAAAATTTTGTATAGAAAGAACCTATGTAACCATCTATTTTGATTTTGGCCGGGCACTGTTTAAGACAAAAAAAACTATAAATATTGGTTCTACCGCTATCATTATTTATATTTCGTCTCTTGGAGCTGGCCTTTTGAAGTCACATTCCGAACGAAAATTGTATGGAAAGACTATCTATATGTAACCTTTTGATTTTGTTCTTGGCCGGGCATTATTGTAGCAAAAAAAATTATAAATATTGGTTCGACCGCTATCATTATTATAATTCGTCCTTGGAGCTGGCCCTTTTTGAAGTCACATATCCGAACGAAAAATTTTGTATGAAAAGACTATCTATTCTCTATGTAACCGTCTAATTTTGGTTTTTAGCCGGGCACTGTTTAAGACAAAAAAAATTATAAATATTGGTTCGACCGCTATCATTATTTATATTTCGTCTCTTGGAGCTGGCCTTTTGAAGTCACATATCCAACGAAAAATTTTGTATGGAAAGACCTATCTATTCTCTATGTAACCTGTATTTTTGGTTCTTGCCGGGCATTATTTTAAGCCAAAAAAAATTATAAATATTAGTTCGACCGCTAACATTATTCATATTTCGTCTCATGGAGCTGGCCCTTTTGAAGTAACATATCCGAACGAAAAATTTTGTGTGGAAAGACCTATCTATTTTCTATGTAACCATCTAATTTTGGATTTTAGCCGGGCACTGTTCAAGACAAAAAAAAATTAGAAATATTGGTTCTACCGCTATCATTATTTATATTTCGTCTCTTGGAGCTAGCCTTTTTGAAGTCACATATCCGAACGAAAAATTTTGTATGCAAAAACCTATCTATTCTATATATAACTATCTAATTTTGGTTCTTGGCCGGGCACTGTGTAAGACAAAAAATAAATTAAAACTATTAGTTCGACCGCTATCATTATTTATATTTCGTCTCTTGGAGCTGGCCCTATCTATTCTCTATGTAACCATCTAATTTTGGTTCTTGGCCGGGCACTGTTTAAGACAAAAAAAAATCATAAATATTGGTTCTACCGCTATCATTATTTATATTTCGTCTCTTGGAGCTGGCCATTTTGAAGTCACATATCCGAACGAAAAATTTTGTATGGAAAGACCTATCTATTCTCTATGTAACCATATGATTTTGGTTCTTGGCCGGGCATTATTTTAGCCAAAAAAAATTATAAATATTGGTTCGACCGCTATCATTATTTATATTTCGTCTCTTGGAGCTAGCCCTTTTGAAGTCACATATCCGAACGAAAAATTTTGTATGGAAAAACCTATCTATTCTCTATGTAACTATCTAATTTTGGTTCTTGGCCGGGCACTGTTAAAGACAAAAAAAAATTATAAATATTGGTTCTACCGCTATCATTATTTATATTTCGTCTCTTGGAGCTGGCCCTTTTGAAATCACATATCCGAACGAAAAATTTTGTATGGAAAGACCTATCTATTCTCTATGTTACCTTTTAATTTTGGTTCTTGGCCGGGCACTGTTCAAGACAAAAAAAATTATGAATATTGGTTCTACCGCTATCATTATTTAGATTTCGTCTCTTGGAGCTGGCCCTTTTGGAGTCACATATCCGAAGGGAAAATTTTGTATGGTAAGTACTTTCTATTCTCTCTGTAAACATCTAGTTTTGATTCTTGGCCGGGCATTTTTTGATCCAAAAAAAAATTATAAATATTTGTTCTACCGCTATCATTATTTATAATTCGTCTCTTGGAGCTGGCCCTTTTGAAATCACATATCCGAACGAAAAATTTTGTACGGAAAGACCTATCTATTCTCTATGTAACTATCTAATTTTGGTTCTTGGCCGGGCACTGTTAAAGACAAAAAAAAATTATAAATATTGGTTCTACCGCTATCATTATTTATATTTCGTCTCTTGGAGCTGGCCCTTTTGAAATCACATATCCGAACGAAAAATTTTGTATGGAAAGACCTATCTATTCTCTATGTAACCTTTTAATTTTGGTTCTTGGCCGGGCACTGTTTAAGACAAAAAAAAATTATGAATATTGGTTTTACCGCTATCATTATTTAGATTTCGTCTCTTGGAGCTGGCCCTTTTGGAGTCACATATCCGAAGGGAAAATTTTGTATGGTAGGTACTTTCTATTCTCTCTATAAACATCTAGTTTTGATTCTTGGCCGGGCATTTTTTGATCCAAAAAAAAATTATAAATATTTGTTCTACCGCTATCATTATTTATATATCGTCTCTTGGAGCTGGCCCTTTTGGAGTCACATATCCGAACGGAATATTTTGTATAGAAAGAACTATCTTTTTTCTATGTAACCATCTGATTTTGGTTCTTAGCCGGGCATTATTTTAGCCAAAAAAAATTATAAATATTGGTTCGACCGCTATCATTATTCATATTTCGTTTCATGGAGCTGGCCCTTTTGAAGTCACATATCCGAAAGGAAAATTTTGTATAGTAAGTACTTTCTATTCTCTCTGTAAACATCTTATTTTGGTTCTGGGCAGGGCATTTTTTGAGCCAAAAAAAAATTATAAATATTTGTTCTACCGCTATCATTATTTATATTTCTTCTCTTGGAGCTGGCCCTTTTGAAGTCACATATCCGAACGAAAAATTTTGTATGTAAAGACCTATCTATTCTCTATGTAACCATCTAATTTTGGTTATTGGCCGGGCACTGTTTAAGACAAAAAAAAATTATAAATATTGGTTCGACCGCTATCATTATTTATATTTCGTCTCTTGGAGCTGGCCCTTTTGAAATCACATATCCGAACGAAAAATTTTGTATGGAAAGACCTATCTATTTTCTATGTAACCTTTTAATTTTGGTTCTTGGCCGGGCTCTGTTTGAGACAAAAAAAAATTATGAATATTGGTTCTACCGCTATCATTATTTATATTTCGTCTCTTGGAGCTGGCCCTTTTGGAGTCACATATCCGAAGGGAAAATTTTGTATGGTAAGTACTTTCTATTCTCTCTGTGAACATCTAGTTTTGATTCTTGGCCGGGCATTTTTTGAGCCAAAAAAGAATTATAAATATTTGTTTTACCGCTATCATTATTTATATTTCGTCTCTTGGAGCTGGCCCTTTTGGAGTCACATATCCGAACGGAATATTTTGTATAGAAAGAACTATCTATTTTCTATGTAACCATCTGATTTTGGTTCTTGGCCGGGCTTTATTTTAGCCAAAAAAAATTATAAATATTGGTTCGACCGCTATCATTATTCATATTTCGTTTCATATAGCTGGCCCTTTTGAAGTCACATATCCGAAAGGAAAACTAGATGTTTACAGAGAGAATAGAAAGTACTTACCATACAAAATTTTCTCTTCGGATATGTGACTCCAAAAGGGCCAGCTCCAAGAGACGAAATATAAATAATGATAGCGGTAGAACCAATATTTATAATTTTTTTTTGGCTCAAAAAATGCCCGGCCAAGAACCAAAATTAGATGTTTACAGAGAGAATAGAAAGTACTTACTATACAAAATTTTCCCTTCGGATATGTGACTTCAAAAGGGCCAGCTCCATGAAACGAAATATGAATAATGATAGCGGTCGAACCAATATTTATAATTTTTTTTGGCTAAAATAATGCCCGGCCAAGAACCAAAATCAGATGGTTACATAGAAAATAAATAGTTCTTTCTATACAAAATTTTCCGTTCGGATACGTGACTTCAAAAGGGCCAGCTCCAAGAGACGAAATATAAATAATGATAGCGGTAGAACAAATATTTATAATTTTTTTTTGGCTCAAAAAATGCCCGGCCAAGAATCAAAACTAGATGTTTACAGAGAAAATAGAAAGTACTTACCATACAAAATTTTCCCTTCGGATATGTGACTCCAAAAGGGCCAGCCCCAAGAGACGAAATATAAATAATGATAGCGGTAGAACAAATATTTATAATTTTTTTTTGGCTCAAAAAATGCCCGGCCAAGAATCAAAACTAGATGTTTACAGAGAACATAGAAAGTACTTACCATACAAAATGTTCCCTTCGGATATGTTACGCCAAACAGGCCAGCCCCAAGAGACTAAATATAAGGAATGATAGCAGTAGAACAAATATTTATAATTTTTTTTTGGCTCAAAAACTGCCCGGCCAAGAATCAAAACTAGATGTTTACAGAGAGAATAGAAAGTACTTACCATACAAAATTCTTCCTTTTGATATGTAACTCCAAAAGGGCCAGCTCCAAGAGACGAAATATAAATAATGATAGCGGTAGAACAAATATTTATAATTTTTTTTTGGCTCAAAAAATGCCCGGCCAAGAACCAAAATTAGATGTTTACAGAGAGAATAGAAAGTACTTACTATACAAAATTTTCCTTTCGGATATGTGACTTCAAAAGGGCCAGCTCCAAGAGACGAAATATAAATAATGATAGCGGTAGAACCAATATTCATAATTTTTTTTGTCTTAAACAGTGCCCGGCCAAGAACCAAAATTAAAAGGTTACATAGAGAATAGATAGGTCTTTCCATACAAAATTTTCCGTTCGGATATGTGACTTCAAAAGGGCCAGCTCCAAGAGACAAAATATGAATAATAATAGCGGTAGAACCAATATTCATAATTTTTTTTTGACTTAAACAATGCCCGGCCAAGAACCAAAATTAGATGCTTACATAAAGAAAAGAAGGTACTTCTCATACAAAATTATCCGTTCGGATATATGAACTCAAAAGGGCCAGCTCCATGAACCGAAATATAAGTAATCATTGCGATCGAACCAATATTTATATTTTTTTTTTGGGCTCAGTGAATGGGCGGCCAAGAACGAAAATTAGATGTTTGCATAGAGAAAAGAAAGTATTTATCGCGCATAATTTTTTTGTTCGATTAAGTAAATTAAATGGGCCAGCTCCATGAATATGACCGTGGTGGAAAAGTGACGCTTGGAGCTGGCCGGCCGGGAGCTAACATCACCTCGGTCAAAAAATAAGTGATTACTGCGAACCAAGCATGAGTGATTTAGTTTGTGAAAACCGGGGATGACAGGAGGATCAGGAATAGTCATCAGAAAACACTCCTCTAGTCATACATATTATATCAATACCTAAGTCACCTTGAAATATGAATTGAAACGTAATTGGTAAGAACTTAAGAAGAAACTTTTTAATGGCAATTGAACACATTATGAGGATCAAAAAATTGTATTGAAGAACGTTTCATAGAATTTAAAAATATAATTATTGCAATGATTACAGCAGTTTGTAATCGATTCTATGGATACCAAATTATCTAGAAATTTTATAGCCTAATTAAAAAAAAACTTCTTCATATCTTATCTAGAAACGTTCTCATATATCTGAATCTAATTATGTCAACAAATAATTACTATAACTAATGACAAGTGAAGAAATTCGATAATAAAATAGTGTATCTGGGTTTCAGATGTGATAATTAACTTTATATCATGAATAATGTTAATTTAGGAAGAGACATTACTGAAATACTGCTTTACTCGAAGATTAAATTTCTGTAATAGTTCATTACAGAACAAAAATGATACAAGTTACAAACTCCGATAGTCGTTAGTTATTGTAGAAAGTATCTTAACAATTTGCGACATTACTGACCTCCCGCTGGGCCATCATCCACTCCACTACCACTCCATTTTGCTCCCTATTCCGCACAATTGTCGTATATCGGCCAGGCTGCACCTTTAGAATTAGTTGCACCCTCTAATTTCTGGATGGATTGTAATCTTTATCTTTGCGCCGCACATACCCTATGGTTTCAGTTGTGACCATTCAGATGACATCTCAATCACAAAAGGGTCAGGGTTAGGCAAGACTCCCCTCTGCGTGGTCCACAAATTAATAGAACATAAATGCAATTACGGAAAGGTCCTTCGATGCTAAAGTGATTTCGTTTCGAATTTCGATTCATGACGGCATTCGAACTGTTTGGTAAATTTCGTTTCGCTTTCAGTAGTGACCCATAAGTGATAAAATTATTTTGTAAACGTACAAATTTTCTCTCGTTTATTGGTTGTTAATAGGTATACATTTCATTGAATCTTCTGCATGTTCTTGCTATTATTTCGTCACATTGACCATGTACAATAAATAGCATTTATCAAAACTTCATGAGAATAGTTATTGCCTTCCATTTTAATTGTTTTCAAATCAAATTTTCGTTAATGAACGCGCGAACGTTTTATTGTTGATGCACTAATTGTCAAATTTTCATATTGACATTTTTTTTGACATTTCATAGCTACCTAATACAAAATATGGCAAAATAATCTGATTTTTATAGAAACTTGCTTTTATTTGGGAAACCTGACTTTTTAGGTATAGAAACATGATACATCATTTGAAAGAAATATCAATTTTCTTTCGAGATATTCAATAATATACAGGGTATTTCATTTGAAAAAATGCATTCAACCTTTTGGCCTTCCTAAATTTTCCTTGTTAATTTAGCATAAGTAACTAGAATAGCTTAACTTTCTATTGGTGATGAAAATAAGAAATTAATTGAAATTAGTTGAACAAGTCTCAAAAACATAACCAATGATCATCATTTTTTAGTTAATCTGGATATAGTGATTGATGAATTCGAATATTGAAATAATTGTTGAGTATTGCTAATTCAGAAATTGTCAGTCACTAGGTGAATATTTGATCAAGTTATTCCTGAAACTAATTACATAATTTTCAGTATATGCATGTGCTTCAGTGTCACAACTATTTACACAGAGATAAATTAAAGTATGCTTGATGTGAATACAGCCAGCATGAACCATGAAAATTTAAACTATGGATATATGACTTTCAGAATAATTTGTGCATGATAAAAATCTGCTGGTTTAGTTCTATCAGTGAACTTTAACTTCTTCATTCTCAGACTTAACTGAACAGTATTCATATCCGATAATCTTTTTTTTTTATAGTGTTATTCTAGTTATACCTTCAAAAATGATGACCAAAATAATTCAGATAGTCGAAGAAAAATTGGAGCATGATTCAGGTTTTCATGCAGCAGATCATATGAGTTATACATAAGAAAATTTTTGTACAAATATTCAGTCTTCGAACTGAATTTGTATTGGCTAGAAATGAATATATATATATATATATATATATATATATATATATATATATATATATATATATATATATATATATATATATAATATATAAATATGATATATAATATATATATAATATATATATATATATACAAAAATATAAATATAGAAATATATATATATATATATATTTATATATACAGCGTATCCACGGATGAGGTGCCCAAGAGGAAAAACTTTTTTATTTTCAGATGTAGCAAAACATTTTATTCTTGATAAAAAGTTTTTCTTGTTCAAAATCCAGATAAAATGAAATATAAGTTTCACAAAACCTGTTTTATTTTATATTCAATTATATTTGAAACCCTATGAATTTTTGCACTAAGTTGGAAAATATAATGATAATCTAGTGATCTAATTTCTTTAGTAATTTTTTAATCCATTCCTTGTAACTGGTACATTCGGTGATTTTTCATTAAGTAAATAAAAAACTTGTAAGATACAGCTCAATTACCATAGCACTGTACAATATTTTTTTATTAAAGAGTTAGCATAGTTGAAAAACAATGATAATTTGGAAACTATTTACGGGATTCGAACCCGGACTGTGAAATAGACCATTTGCTCAACCGTCTATACCACAGCGGCTGATGAATCCATTATCTTACATACACGAAAGTCTATAAGCAGCTGTTTACCTAGAGCTACCAGAATCTTGTAAAGTGCTAGGTATTCTCGAAGCCATCGTTCGGACTTCTCTTGAGCAGAAATCTTCCTTTTGCAAAGTTGCCTGGCTACGTTTAAACGATTGTATTAATTTCAAGCTATCATGTAAAGATATTTTTCAACATTTCAAGGTGCTATAAACTCTCTTTCATTCGCTCTTCGGTTCTTGAACACAGACACAGATTACAGTAATTTCCGAATGAAGATATTTTATTTAATTTAAACAGATTTATCTCTTAAGGTAGCAAAACATATCTAGCGTTTACTTCAACAGGAACCAAGAAATTCGTTCCATATAAGTTTAAGTAAAATCGAAAATTTTTTCAATTACATAAGGTTCATCATGCAAATAAAATAGATTTATTTGAGAAACGAAATTTAATGATGAAATATACACAAGGCGAGTGTAGTCTCAATAATGTCAGAAATCAGTTATTTATTCTCAAAACATTCGGCTTTCAACTGATTGAAAGCTTCCGATATATTTTTATTTTATTGCATTTCATATTTGTAGAAAACCTGTCGTATTTTCATATATCGTCTACAAATTAACATTTGGCGTCTGAAGCTGGAGTTTGATCCTCATTCTTTCTTGTATATATTACAAAAATTTCGGAAATCAGTCTCAAAATTATAGTTTGCCATTAGAATTTCGAATTATTTCCTCTATTGTCAGTAACACCGACCACAGACACTATCGCAAAATTCGACGCCGGGCGTCCGAGTGCGTCGCGCACGATAGCAACCGAAGGGATCTTATCGTTTGATAAAACACGTTCAACTTGTGGGGAAAGCATTCAGTTCAACGTGGGCAACTCCCGATTCCCGTGTCTCCCATCGAACATTAAGAGTCCGCCATAAGCAGAATTTAGTGAATTCGTTCAATCTTAATACTCGAATGGATGTGTTTATATTCTTGTGTAAACTTTCAAATGCTATGAAAATAGTTCATTACTTCTAAGTTTTGAAGACTACGAAAAGAAATGTCAATTCGCTTGTTTACAATTTTAAAGTTCGAAGCAAAAATGTTTAATTTCTTTTATACCAACTGCTAAATCATCGCTTGGTTGCGAATTGCTCTGTATTTTTGTGCCTGATTATTATTCAAAACCAAGAAAAGAATTGAACTTTGGATTGTTTATGTTTACATTTCACGTTATCATAGACGACGAGATAGAGTTGTTCGAGCCTTATCTTCATTGTTTGTCATTGATTCGCAGGTATGTTGTCAAAATAGATGCATGGGAAATAAGACAAATTTGATTTATGATAATATAAATGTGGACTATCTAACTTGTTTTGCTCATAGTGCAAAATAGATATATTGAAGCATGTCCACCAAATATCAATACTTATGTCTGTGTTTATCTGAATTTGAATATTTCAGGAGAAACCTGAAATTTTACTACGATTTCTTCAGTTTTCTAATTTATAAATTTATCAATTGTAAAAGAAAAGTTTCTTGAGAAAGTAGTGTTTATCATTTGCCTTATATTTTATTGAACATTTCGTCAACAGACTGCAGAATAGATATGTAGGTACACACAGGTCGTACACTGAAGTGTTATTATAATCTTGTTCAAATTATACATAAAGTAAGAAAGTTTAAATTTCATGAGAATCTAGATAGAAAAATTTGAATTTGAATAGTAGATAATGATCAGTATATATTTCATCAAATTAATCAAAAGTTTAATCTGTTGAATAGTTTGAAACTGATTTCGAGATAGCTAGCACGAATTAATTAGAAATTCCCATCAAGCATATCCTGACTGATTAAAATGCGGTAATTTTGGAAATTTTTGATATTTTTATATCAGGAAGTCTCTTGTATTCTGAGCATATTAACATTGCATTCCCACCCTGAAGTTCATTTTAACATTATCGATCGTATTTTCCTCGAAAATAAGAGACTATTGATCTGTATCGAAAGTCAACAGTGTGGGGTGCAGTAGTGGTTATGAAAACCACTACTGCACCCCACACTGTTGACTTTCGACATATATATATATATATATATATATATATATATATAATATATATATATATAGTATATATATATAATATATATATACTATATATATATATATATATATATATATTAATATATATATATATATAAATATATATATATATATATATATATATATATATATATATATATATATATATATATATATATATATATATATATATATATATATATATATATATATATATATATATATATATATATATATATATATATATATATATATGTATATGTATACAGGGTGTCCCCAATTCAAGTGGCTATTAGACGTTTCTGGAGAACTGGAAATATTTGAAATCTGAAAATTGGGATTATGGGGATGTACATTGCATTCCCACCCTGAAGTTCATTTTAACATTATCGATCGTATTTTCCTCGAAAATAAGAGACTATTGATCTGTATCGGAAGTCAACAGTGTGGTGCAGTAGTGGTTTTCATATCCGTTTTAGATCTCCTGAATCACAAATTCCTGATATATATATATATATATATATACGTAGTCTATTATAGTATATATATATATATATATAATATATATATATATATATATATATTTATATATATATATATTATATATATATATATATATATATATATATATTATTATAGTATATATATATATATATATATATATATATATATATATATATATATATATATATATATATATATATATATATGTACACAGTGTGTCCCAAGTTCAAGTGGCTATTAGACGTTTCTGGAGAACTGGAAATATTTGAAATCTGAAAATTGGGATTATGATATTGCTCGAGATTCTCTATAAAGATAAAATATTTTCGGAGCTCAAGCACTTCTGGTTGTACAGGAAGTGAAAATAAATTATATAAAAAAATTTTTGTTCAAGTTTTTCGTTGCTGATATGATCAAGTATTCAATTTTGCGTAATTTTTTGTTGACATCATTGCAAAACCCCCAAAAAAATCAAATATGTGTAGTCAGTATTATGTTCATTATTCTTATCTCCAACATCCTAAGCGTAAAGCGTTTCCACAACATCGAAGAGGAAGAATGTGGAAAGGTCATGCGTCTCATTAATTTTGGAAATATCATCACAGGGTGTTTCAAATTTTGTGACGAAAATTGTGATCAAAAATTGGCCATAACTTCTGTTTTTAAAATTAGAACCCTATTTTTTATGATTGCGTTGGATTCTGCGAAGAAAAATAATGATAGTTTTTCAATATGATTGTGCTCCTAAATTCAATAATTTCTGAGTTATTTGAGATTTTCCGTATTTATCGTGTACGTAGAGTCAAATTCATCGAATCCAAAAAGATTCGATGAATATTCTTATGAAACCATAGGAACATTCTGTAACCATAGAAGATAAATTACCCCATTAATTATTCACAAGTGACTGATTCCATTCTCTTCATCATAAACAACACGCAGGTTCTACTAATAATTCTACTACTACTAAAAAATAGTATATATATATAATATATATATATATATATATATATATATATATATATATATATATATATAATAATTATTAGAATAGCGATTCATTTAGTTAAATCGAGAAATGAAGATAACGAATAACAATTAGACCTGACACTTGTGAATAATTAATAGATAACTTATCTTCTGTGGTTACAGAATGTTCCTATGGTTTCATAAGAATATTCATCGAGTCTTTTTGGATTCGATGAATTTGACTTTACGTACACCATAACTACGGAAAATCTCAAATAACTCAGAAATTATTGAATTTAGGAGCACAATCATGTTGAAAAACTATCATTATTTTTCTTCGCAGAATCCAACGCAATCATAAAAAAATAGAGTTCTACTTTGAAAAACAGAAGTTATGGCCAATTTTTGATCACAATTTTCGACACAAAATTTGAAACACCCTGTGATGATATTTCCAAAATTAATGAGATGCATGACCTTTCCACATTCTTCCTCTTCGATGTTGTAAAAACGGTTTACGCTTAGGATGTTGGAAATAAGAATAATGAACATAATACTGACTACACATATTTGACTTTTTTGGTTTTTTTCCGTTATTTCGAAAACTATTCGAACAAATGCAATGGTGTCAACAGAAAGGTACGCAGAATTGAATACTTGATTATATCAGGAACGAAAAACTTTTTATGAAATTTATTTTTACTCCCTGTATAACCGGAAGTGCTTGAGCTCAAAAAATATTTTGGCTCTGTAGAGAATCTCGAGCAATATCATAATCCTAATTTTTAAGCGTTTTTGACATATTTAAATTTTTATATCATAAATGACGGTTACAAGTCCTAATTATCAGTTGTTCCTATAAGGATGCCCTTATTACTTACTTTGAGCTGGAAACCTTGTTGGAAAGGACTTGCTTTAATAGATTTTGTATAACATTTGGATAACTAATCATACAGGTTGTTCAAAAAATAAGATCTAAAATGAGATTGAGAAACATGACAAAAATCAATTTTTTCAAATGCAATCCCCCCATTTTTCTTATTTTTTAGTATTAAGCATCAAAAATTAAGGTAATTCCGTGTAAGGCTATATATACCTAAAATTTTTAATTTTTGAAATATTGCCAATTCATTATTTTTATATGGCGATTTTGCTTTTAATCATTTAACAATTAGATCTAGGATAGCCACAATTGTATTTGACATTTCAAATAATCGTTATGGCAGCCCTTTTATATTATACAAACGAAGATTATTCAAACTTATTTATTATTTTTGGATAATGTGATAGTTATTTCAAGAACATGTGATCCATTTGTGACACGATATACTCAAAAATAGGAATAATCACCAAATACTATAAGACGAATTATAGAAAACATGAAGAACTTTGGACCCGCAAAGGAAAAACGTACTGAAATAAACCAGTTATTAACAATTGAAATATTGATATCGTAAACTGGAAATGGAAATGTTAATAAAACTACTTAAGTGAACGTTCGAATTTGTATCTTTGAACTTCTAGACATTTTGCGCATCTAAGCCGCAATTGTGCATGGATGGCTCTTCTTATTGACTGAGGGTCCAGGTCTTCAAATGCTGTACTTACTCGCCTCATGCAGTAGTCCATGGTGGTCACTACGGTGTTATACACGTTAGTTTTCACTGTTCCCCATAAATAAAATCGAGTACTAATAGGCCTGGAGAGCGAGGTGGAATTTGCTCCATTGTTGGCTATCCGTTAATCATAAAATGAGTTTTCCAGATAGTTATTGACTGAATGGGCATTATGTGGAGGATCCCCCCATAATGTTAAAAAAGGTTTCGAAGATCAGCAAGAGGTAAGTTGTGTAAAAAGTAAACTTCAAAATTCATGTATTTCTGTTTTTGAGGGTATGATGTCACAAATGTATCACATGTTCTTAAAATAACTTTATGACATTGTCCATAAATAATAAATAAGTTTAATTAAACTTCGTTTATTTAATGTAACCGGGGTGCCATTACGATAATTTGAAATGTCGAATACGATCGTTGCTATCTTTGATCTAATTGTTTGTTGTTGATTAAATGCAAACTCGCCATATAAAAATATGAAATTGGCAATATTTTGTATAAGGTATAGATAACCTTATACAAAGTTACATTAATTTTTGATGCTTTATACTACAGAATAAGAAAAATGGAAGGATTCCATTTGAAAAAAATGATTTTTGTTAGTTTCCACTATCTCATTTTAGCTCTTATTTTTCGAATTATGTACGATTAGTTATCCAAATATTATACAAAATCTATAAAAATTAGTCCTTCTCAATAAGGAATCCAACCCAAAGTAAGTAATAAGGGCTTCCTTATACGAACGATTGATAATTATATTAGATCTTGCAATCGTCATTTTTGACATGATAAATTAAATATTTCAAAAACACTTAGACTTAGGTATAGGGCATGATACATAAAATGTGCCTAGAATCTTAGGTAGAATTCAAAAATGTTATAATATATAGGGCATTCCATTTTAAGTTTTTTGAGTAGGTGAAAAATCCATTTTGGATAGGATTTGCATGATACATGTTGTAAGAGGGTGTTTACATCGGGAAAAGAGTGATTATGCTAAATTTTAGTTCAATTGGTCTCGTATAGTTTCGGAGATCTCTTAATGAGTAAGTTAGTGGTATTACCACACTGGTTTATTGTGCTCCTTATCAGAGCTGTTTTCTGTACTATGCCATTTACAGCTCGCCAATATCTGGAAAGGCTTCAAGGAGATTATGTCCTCACTCCTAAAAGTTTCTTGACCAATTCTTTCCGTTGCCTTGCAACGGCGATGCATTCTGTAACCAGGTGAACAGCAGTTTCCTCCTCCTTCTCACGGAATTTGCACTCGTCAGTTTCTGATGAACCTATTCTCATGAGATGCTTCCAGAGTCGGCAGTGTTCTGTATGGAAGTCAGGGAGAGGTGTAGTTTATTCTTACTGAGATTCAGCTATTTTGGTTTATTTTTCCAATATTGGTCACTCAGAATATTTGAAATTATAAAGTTGTGCCAAGTCCAAGTGGAATAAATTTTTTGTCAAATATTCTACATTGGTAACTCTCTCAAATGATATATCTGAAATCGACCTGCGATATACAGGGTAGGAAAAACTGCTTGCCATATATTGTAAATGAAAATTTGCAGAATCTTCCTTATTTTAAATGGAACACCCTGTATATTATCGATCCACAAGAAGCGGCAGCAAAGGCTCTACAAATATCATCAAGTATTCCCTATGGTTAAGTTTACTAGTTTTTCTTAAAACGACTCTTTTTTTAGAAAAATGGCAAGTATTCATATTTCTTCGCTATGATCTCAATGAACAACTTCTTTCAAATATTACCTGTTGGTAGATAAACAAGTTGTGAATTACATCACAAAATGTACGTTATTGCATATTTGAAATAATTTCAATAATCTCGAAATTTTTGCCATATTATTTCGGTCTAAAGCAACCTTTCAGGGAAAAAATTTTTTATTGGTGATCAAGTAGTCTGGCAAATGACAGATCAAAATATTTGCCTTCAAATAAGTATTGAAATCTTTAGTAATTCGGGAAGTGTAACTTTCGATATAATTTCATGAGAATGTTGTTATCAAAAAGTGATTAGCTGAATCAGACAGGAATTTTTTATTGGCAAGTAGAATTTATTCTCAACAGAATTCAGATAGAAGGCATCCAGGTGAAAGATCTTTCTGGATGTATCAATTATTCTAAACATGAGCGCATCAAGCCAGCTACTAATGAAGATAATGAATTGCAAGACACATTTATATCATAAAAATGATATTTATCTACTCCTATTGAATAATATATTCGTTATTCAACTACGTTTTAGCAATTGATAGTATCTATTACCAAACAGCGTGAGTAATAATAACTCACTGCTATAACTCACTATATAGTCTACTAAGATCCCAAGTAAGATCAACCGTCACTCATCTGCTAATGTCACTTGAAAAATTCTGACGTTTTCAAATTAAGTTAATACTACGTAATTATTGTGAATTTGTACTTGTATCTTGTATTTATTGTTATAGTCTTAGATAAAGTATAGTATTCAACTTGCGGTAATGGTCATAACTCATTTGATGAATTACAGCACTCGCTTGCAGCTCGTGCTGCAAACTTCATCTGCGTGAGTTATGACCTACATTACCGCTCGTTGAATAATATACTATTGTATATAATACTTGTAATGTACATAATTGAAACAAGATACCTTTTGTATATTCTTATCAGTCGTCTAATGCATTTCGCCTTCAAAAAAGTCGCTCATTGGGATAATAGCGAAGAAATATAATAATTGCCATTTTTCGAAAAAAAGAGTTCGTTTTAAGAAAAACTAGTGAATTTAACCATAGGGAATACTTGATGATATTTGTAGAGCCTTTGCTAGCGCTTCTTATGGATCGATAATATACAGGGTGTTCCATTTAAAATTAGTAAGATTCTGCAAATTTTCATTTACAATATATATCAAGCGATTTTTCATAACCTGTATATCGCAGGTCGATTTCAGATATATTATTTGATAGAGTTACCAGTGTAGAATATTTGTCAAAAAATTTATTCCACTTGGACTTAGCACAAATTTATATTAATTAATACGGATAATTTGAATAATATTTTTATTCTTTAAATCCTTTTAAGCACAATTTCTTCATACCGTTTTCAATGTTAACATAAACGTGAGGTTTTTCATAAAATTTCTCAATCATAGAAAATCATTTTTTATAACCTATGTTTAATCACAGAATATACCTGACATAAAAATAAACTCTTATTCTTAACATTAAAGTACCATTATTTCAACATTTAATGTTACATCATTTAGACAATATTATAAACTAAACTAACTTAAAATTAAGTCCATGCTCGCATGTTTTAATCAAGGTAATGCTTTAGTAAGTAAAAGATCGTGAACAATGTGAAGTGATACTAAAATATGTCTTGAACTCTTTGAAAAATTCCCGAACTTCGCCAATGCTAAAGCACCTGCATTGTCTTCAAAGATTGGAATTGGACACAACAAATCTTCAGACGGCCCATGTCCACCAAAAGATTTTTCAAACGTAGAACCTCTTCCACACACTCAGCCAGCGCTTAGTATTCTGCGTGTGTAGAAGCTCTAGAGACAGTTTTTTGTTTCTGAGTCTTCCACATTACAGGACAATTGAAAATTTTAATGAAATATCCTGTAGTTGATTCACAATCTGTAAGGTTCGTAGTCTAATCAGAATCTACAAATGCCTGTATATGCTTACAATGTATCCTCCCTTCGAAGTGTAGTTTGATATTTCTGGAATGATAAACATATATATCAAAATTCGAAGTGCAAACTTGAAATGTGACTCGTTAAAACAACTTTGAAACCTACTTAGAAAATTTACAGGATAGGCGATATCACACCTTGTATCATTTGCAATATACAAAAGAGCGCCCAATAAATTTCTATACTTCAAAGATGATTCCGACAACTGATTTGCTTCCAATTTTAGACAAGCCTCCATAGGTGTATATTTACAATGAGAATCCAACACCTGGTATCTCTGAGCAAACATCTCAATGTAACCAATTTGGTTAAGATACATCATCCCTCTCCTTTCATCATAATCCACTTCAATACCCAAGTATTTGGATATTTTCTCCAAATTCTTCATAGGAAACCTTTGAGACAATTTAAATTTAACTTTCTTGATCCCCATCTCATTAGCACCACAAATGAAAACATCATCGACAAAAATCATATCCTCTTCATAATTGATATATAGGCACTGATCACTTCTTGATTTTTTGGAACCTAATTCTTCAATATATTTATCAAAACAAGTATACCAGCATCTTGGAGATTCTCTCAAACCATACAAAGCCTTCTTAAGATGAAATACATCGTCACTCAACACAAAATTACCTGGTTGCTGCACAAAAACTTCAGATTTCAAAGTACCATTGAGAAAAGCTGTTTCAATATCTAATTGATATAAGATAAACCCCTTTTTGTAAACTACAGCAAGTAATATTTCTATAGTTCCCATGCGGGCTACTGGTGAATAGACATCTTTTTTCACTTCCTTCTGTTGGAATCCTCTAACTACAATTCTAGCCTTATACATCCCATTACCTTTAACTGTAAAAACCCATTTCAAATCTAATACTCCTTTATCTACTAGACAACTCATAAACTCCCAAGTATCTGCCTTCTCCAAATATTGCATTTCCTCTTCCATTGCTTGTAGCCACATCTTTGAGTCTGGCCGTATCATTGCCTCCTCATATGGCTTAGGAACATCAACATCACAAATACCTGCATACATCTCATACTCATCATACTTATTCGGCACCTTCCTTGGACGATTTGATCTTCTCAAGTTAGGCTCCTCATTTTCTTCCCTATCGTCTTCTTTTTTTGTGCCATCTTCATCACCTAACTTCATACTAAATTTGTCCTTATCCACGAACTGAACATTTCTGGCAACAAACACAATACCATCACTCAAAATCCGATGACCAACATCTGAAAAACCCACTAACACACCTTCTCTAGATTTATCAGAGTTTTTCTAAGCTCATCAGGAATGTTAACAAAAAACTTACTCTCATACAAATTTAAATTTTCAATAGAAGGCTTTTTCCCAAAAAAAAATTTCATAGGGTGACATAGGAATACGAGTTGATGAAGAAATCAATCTGTTCCCTATGTAAGCTGCAGCCTACACAATCTCTGGCCAATATTTTTTTCTAACCCTGACTCCTTCCTCAAACACCTTACTATATCCATTAAAGTCTTGTTATAGCGCTCTGCAGTACCGTTTAACTCATGATCATAAGGTGGTGATGGACGTAACCTAATGCCGGCTCTTCACGTTGGCCAACATTGTGGCGAATGTTGTGGCAAAGATATTCGCCAAGAGTTCGTGGTGGCATCCACACGTTGGAACTGTTCGTTTGTCGTTCAGTTTGCTTCGATACAGGCCAATATTCGGATCAATTCATTAAAATGGATATTGAGGCGCTAACGGCTGCTGCGGTTCATTTATTCACAGCATACCGCAACTACTGAGATTTTGTGAATACTAATTAGGAAGCGTAAATATAAAATTTAAATCATTTGCGTGTGATCACTCTGACAGCTCCTTTCAAACTAAAAGCGTGATCAACGTGTGGACGCGACGGCCATAACTCTGCCACAACCCTTTGATCTTTTGTAAAAAACCGACACCACGCGGATCTCGCGCCAACTTGTCGGCCATCATTCCAATACAAACCAATGTAGCACAAACACCCGCTCTACATGTTGGCGATAGGTATTGGCCATCAAATTCGCCACAATGTTGGCCGACGTGAAGAGCCGGCATAAAACCAAGTTGTTGGGCCAAGTTATAAAATCTGATTTAGATATTCGGTGCCATTATCACACCGAATTTCACAAATTTTCTTTTTCGTTAGATTCATGACATATTTGCAGTATATCTCAAAACAATCAGATACTTGAGATTTAGTTTGAATACAGTACACTAGAGCAATATGACTATAGTCATCTATAAATGATACATAGTATTTAGAACCATCAAAACCATCTACATCAAATGGTCCTTTAACGTCTGTATGAATAATTTGAAGTATTGTCTCACCTCTAGTTCTACCATTGTTGAAAGCTTTCTTTGTCATTTTACATTTAAGGCAAATTTCACAATTTATATAGGAAGAATTTAAAGGCGCGTTTTCCTCCACCTTCGCCAGTCGCCGCGAACTGCGACTGAGTAGCTGCGACTGGTAGTAGCTGCGACCTATTCATTCAGGCGCGTTTTCCTCCACCTTCGCCAGTCGCCGACGAATGCGACTCGCTAGCCTGCGTCAATCAGTATTTGTCCCTCGTTCTGGTCTGTTCAGCATAAGAAAAATGAATATTTCAAAAAAATCATTAATTGCAATGCTATTAAATTATCAAGTGCAGGAAGAAAATCTGCTTCTCTTGTTAACGTTAGAATCTGAAAAACAGAGAAGCGAAGAATTAGCAATGTTCCGAAATAGACGATTGGAAGGATTTCAGGCAATATTAATCCAGAACCACCTGACAGATAACGAATCAAAATTTAAAGAGTTTTTCCGAATTTCCCGGCATCAATATAACTACGTACTGCTGCTCATAGAAGATGACCTTGCGAAACCATCCTATAATCGTGTGAAATCTCCAATAACTCACGTTTTTTCACGCGTTCGAATCCAAAGGAAACTAACTTTCGTCGACGAATTTATCGCGGCACCCCTTCCGAATATGAGCAGCTACTCGCGACTGGACGAACGGCGACCGGACGCTGGTAGTCGCGACTGAGTAGCGGCTAGGAAAACAGGATGATTTAAAATGCATTGGAGATGTCTCGACGAATTGTTCGCCGCTACTCGGTCGCAGTTCGCGGCGACTGGCGAAGGTGGAGGAAAACGCGCCTTAAATGTTTTGATAAGCTTTTCAAAATATGTTTTTCACACATTATAGCCAAATCTTTAAAATTTACGTGACCGAGTATTATATGCAATTTTTCTTTATTGGACCATATACTATGAGAATTGAGGTTAATTTCTTTTTCTACGTTACAAGTGATTGCAAACAAACTATTTTCCATTTTAGCAGTTGTTAATAATTCATTTTTAGTATTGTCTATTTCTGCATTCTTATTTCTAAATAAAATAGTGTTCTCATTTTTCATAATACATGAAGCAGTCAGTAAATTTTTATCTATTTTATCAGAATAATAAACATCATTTATGAAAAAAAACTTCTTCTTCTTCTTCTTTCTAGCCCTCATTCGTCCAATGAGCTTTATATCGTCTGTTCATCTGAGCTGTGGTCATCCTCTACCTCTCTTTGCTTCCCATGGTCTCCAGAGGTGTATATTTTTATTCCATATGACAAAAAACTATTACACCAAAATTACACTTTATATTTCCTATCTTAGTAGCTATTTCCTTTTGACTATTTCCTACTTTAATAAATACTTTATTTTCCAAATCTACAGATTCATAGGAATAAGAATCATCATTTACTAAATGACTTTTACAGTCCATTGTAAAGAATGATTTTGACTTACAGTTTTTCCCTGACCCATCTGAACCATGAAACTATTAACATTGACTTCACTGTTATCGTTCACCTCTGAATTATAGTTTCTCTAATGAAAATGTCTTCTGTTTTCTTGATATCCTCCTCTGTAACTTTGTCTGCCTCCTCTGTAACCACCTTGATAATTACCTCCATTTCCAAAATTTCTATCTCCATTCCTTTTGTAGCTGTTCCTCGTTCTATTCCTATTCAGATCTACTTTCTGTCTACAATCCCTAGCTATGTGCCCCTTCTCATGACATCGAAAACACGTTTTGTCTACAGTGGCTTGCAAAACCTGACTTTCATGCTTTTGCTCTGTTCCTGATTTGTTTTCCTCCTTCTTCACTTCTCTTCTCAAAAGCAATTTTTTCCTTATGTAGTCAACTTTTCTATTCTCTTCAGGTAGAAGATCTAATGTTTCGGTTATATGAACTAAGCTGTCAGGCAGAGCCATCACAATATATCTCAGTTTCCTTTTTCGATCTAAAGTTGCTCCTGCGTTTTTTGGATCCTTGATTAATCTTTCGAATGTGTCAAAGAAACATTCAGGATTTTCTTCATTTTCATTCAAACGTAATCTGCTCAATTTTCTTTCAACCAGAGCCTGTCTAGTTTCACTCTGTTTGAGATATAGATTGTCTAACTTTTTCATCATCTCATGTGCAGTTTCACATTCCATTAGTAATTCTACATCTACTGCAGACGCCAGTAACATTTTAGTCTTTACCTCCATTCTCAATCAGTCTTCAGCTGTGATTGTCTCCGGTTTAGTTCTACATTCAACGCATCTTTTACAATTTTTCATCTTCAGCAATAGCATACATTAATATTTCCAGGAATCATACGGCTCACCTCCATGTGGCTTAAACATCGGTATTTGAATTTGTGTATCCATGGCTATCCAGCTGCAAAATTTTTAATCCCTTTTATCGTAACCACGCTCTTCTACCATATTAATTAATACGAATAATTTTAATAATATTTTTATTCTTTAAAGCCTTTTAAGCACAATTTCTTCATACAGTTTTCAATGTCAACATAAACGTGAGGTTTTTCATAAAATCTCTCAATCATAGAAAATCAACTTTTATAACCTGTGTTTAATCACAGAATATACTTGACCTAAAAATAAACTCTTATTCTTTACATTAAAGTACCATTATTCTAACACTTTATAATTTCAAATATTCTTAGTGACCATTATTGGAAAAAAATACCAAAAATGCCAAAAATCTCGAAAACCGTCAATATTTTCGAAATATAGATTTATATAAAGTATCTTTTATTTTCTATGTAGAAACCGAAGAAGCGATAAAAAATATAGGTTGCCATTTGAAAAAACATAGTTAGTATCCGCTCAGAGAAAATTGAATTGTGGCCGACAATATTTTCATTTTGCCGAGCAATAAAGATTATAGAAATATAGATTTTCATCTGTTTCCTAAATAGAGATATGGAACACCGCGCCACTGTTGCAGGACCCTGTATATATATATATATATATATATATATATATATATATATATATATATATATATATATATATATATATATATATATATATATATATATATATATATTCCCAATGAGCTTGTCGATAAGACTTTCATTGTAACCGTTATTGATGGCTTATAATTTTATTGTATTAACTTCAGTTTGAAAATTTGTTTCCGATAATGGAATCGTGAACAACCTATGTATGAACGAATGAAAAGCACTGAGTTTTATTTCAATTTGTTGGTTACTGTCGCTGTGAATTAAAGTATCTGTGAAGGTTGGTTTTCTATAAATGTTGAAAGTAAGAGAATTCAAATTCCTAGCAATCTGAACGTCTAAGAAATTCAAGGTACCGTTTTGGTTTTCTACTTCTTCTGTAAATTGAATCGACTTGTAGAAAGTATTTATATATTTAAGGAAATTATCTAACTGCCTATCTGTACCGGTCCAAATACAAAAAATATCATCTACATAACGCCTCCATAGTGAAACGTTAGTAATCAAATTATTATCAGCATTGAAAATTTTTTCTTTTAAGTTATTCATGAAAGTTTCACTCAACAAAGGCGATAACGGTGATCCCATGGGCAATCCGTCTTCTTGTTTGTATATTATATTATTAAATTTGAAATAACTCTGTTTCAAACATAAGTTTAAGGCAGACATTGTTTCGTTGTCTGCTTGAGTTGTTAAATTTGGGTTCATCTCTAGATATCTCTTAACAATATTTTTAACTTCTTGAGTTGGCGTGGAAGGAAATAAGTTGATAACGTCAAATGAAATTAATTTAGCATTTAAAGGAATTTTGTTATTCTTAAGATGATTAATTAACTGAATAGAAGTTTTGATGCTATACTCCGGATTGAATTGAATTAAGGTGGGTAATTTCTTATTCAAATACTGACATAATTTATATGCAGGAGCGTTAATATAAGATACTATTGGACGCATGGGGCAATCAAAAAATTGATTGCCCGATGCAATACTTCCCAATAAATTATGTGCCTAATTTGAGTAGCAAAATTTGTAACAGACTATCGAAAAATAACGTTAAAACAATTTGTACAAATAAAAAAAACTTGAAGTCATTCTTGGTCAATAATAAAGAAAAATCTAACATCGGAGAAAACAGTGGTATTTACAAAATATTTTTCGACGAATGTCCTGCTTTCTATATTGGACAGACAGGAAGGAATATAAATATTCGTGTTGAAGAACATAAAAAGTCAATTTTACAAAACAAAAATACCACTGGCTTCTCTGAACATTGTATAAAATTCAATCACTTCCTGGATTTCAACAGAACCAAATTGTTACATTCAGATAACAAAGAAAAACGCTTTGACCTTCTTGAACTTCTCGAAATAAGTTCCGCCCATAATAGTCAATTACCCCTTGTAAACGAACAAATTGATTTTCAGGTATCACCTTTGCTTTTGTCTGTTTTATAAATTAGGATGTAATACTCTCCTGTAGTCAGTCTTGATAATGAGTTAATAACTCGAAACATGTCGACTTTTCGTTACTGCTAAATACAGTATCTGAATATTTTTTATATTGTGAAACATAAGCCAAGTGTTTTCATTTTAAAGTTCATACTTGAACCTATATACATGCTGAGCAATTTAGTTGAAATTCTGAAATCCTATATAGCAAAGAACGGATGGGAGAGCGGAAGTTTTGTCAATTTATCGTTTAATGGCCAAGTCCAAATGACAACCTCATTGACAAATTTCATTTTGAGGTCATATATTTGACTGTTCAAAAATTGCTATTCTAAATGTGAAGATTTCTGAACCAAATAATTTTACTTCTCCGAGTAAAGTATGATTCTTATACATATGTAAATGTAGAACAAATATTCAAAAAAAAACCTTCGTTTACCTGATCTGTAAGGTTGTACAACGGACAAGTTCTATAAACGCTGTATTTTACCTTTCACACCACTGTTTTTCCATGAAAGTACGCATTACTGTATTTCGTTTAAATATTTATAATTTATTTGTGAATATAGAGAGTGTATCAACATATTTTACATGAATAATTCACTTATATTTTTATCAAGATAGATTAGTTCCAATTTTGTGGTTTTTAGATAATGAATTTTTTTAATAACATTTAGAAAATAACAATCACTTATAAAAGTAGAATATATCCATCAAAGATCTCTTACGACTGCTCGTGAATAATAAGTTCGTCTTTATATTCTCTATGGAATGATTTCTTCTTGTGCTCGATATCTACAATATAGTTTATTGAAAAATTCATTCACGCGAAATGGTAATTCATCAACAAAAACGATTTTTATTAACCTATTTTTTCTCTTCTGGCCTTCAGATATAAGGTAAAACTATGATATCTGTTGGCTTCTGCTCTATAGGAACTTGAGTATTCATCATTAGCTCAAATATTTCGAGAGTCTGTGTTTCCAAGTATTTTGCCCTATATGCAATGATTTACATAAGTTTTTAATTAATCTTCCGTTGTTCTAATTTATCAATTTAAATTTGTAACGTCAAGAAATGTGTCGATTTGTTATCTTGGTTATAAAATTAATCGAGACCAAATGGGTTATTGTAGATATGGTAATTCTCACTGTAAAAGTTTCTTCATAAGTTATTGTCATCAAATTTTAATTTTCTAAAAATAATATCCTCAAGAATTCATATCTCATTTAAGTATTTTCCTGATTGACCTCTCATTGGCAGTCTGTACAAATTGGACTTTCCTTCTTCCTAATTTTTTCTTTCAAGATGAAATGCCTTTAAATCCGCTAAAAGCGGGTTATATTCCAGCTCAAAGCTCAATCACGGCACTGCATCTTTGTATGTGTTATTGCATATACCGTAAGCAAATCTCTGTGAAGTTTTCCGCATGCCGAATCCTTTGAACTGTCACGAGAGTGGCACTTACGTCATATCCAACTAGGATTCTTTTCATTTCGCTCCACATTGGCACTCTTATAGACCTCGTGGACGTTTTCGAGATGTGGGGCCTGCACTATATGCAATGCGAGGACGTTATTTCATAAGGGCCCGATTGAAAACCGAGGCGCCTACATCGCTTTTGTGGCGGCAATACATAGAGTAAGGTAGTAGAAATATGACGCTTCTCTGTACGAGACAGAAAATCGAAAAAAACGAGTCAGAGAAAGATTACTTGCTTCAATTAGGTGAATTTAGCTTAATGCTCGTTCTCATTAGCATTAGAACATATACCCTTTAGAGCCCGAATTATTAATTTCTTTACTTTAACTATGAAGAACAAGTATTCTACACATTCATGAATCAGAAATTCATTTCTCTCAAGTTTTTAGTGAAAATTTGATTTGATACCATTTGACGTTACTGGGCATATGTACTGGGCACTTTGGGATGAATATTGAAAAAAAATTCATTTGATTAAACCGTATTATGTTTACGTAGAATGAAATGAAATGAAACAATACTTTTTTTTGACACATAATTCTTGAATAAGCATAAACACAGGATCTACATCTCTGTTTGTTCGAAATATATACGGGCCAATGATTCATGGCATCAAAGCGTACATCATCTACCTACTAGTATTGCTGTAACATTTCTTTTCACAGAAGGGATTGAAGAAGGCATGAATCT
>JARQZK010002922.1:375000-447500 GCA_030704885.1 Cynegetis impunctata | reverse complement strand
GTCGCAGGATGTTCTTCGATTTCTTGCAGCTCCGCGCATTCGTGTAGGTAATTCACCATATTTACTTATATTCACAGAAAGAGCGAACAACCAAAATAATTTCAATAACACACTCAAAAATCGAATAAATTATGCGCTGTGATGGTTTTCAACACCAACAACTTACTTTAAGTCGACAGCTATTGTTTTCATCGACGTTCGTAAAAACGTCATGTATTCCAGGATAACTAGATTCATGTTCTCAAAAATTATTAATCGGTACCACTGCGATATGAAGCAATTTTAATTTAATTAGTTTAAGAACAGAGCATGTGACAAGAAAAACATATTTTTTGAATTCTCTCTCTCTTCATTTGCACATGCATTTCCACACCGCATCAGATTTTTGAGAAATTGATTATTAAGTTAAACTATTTTTATTTTTTCAAGTGAAATCCAAGCGTCGGACAAAGAAACCCGAGGAATTGTATTTGTTTTTGGAGGAGTTAGGGTTTTCCCAAATAGTCGCTATAACATAACACTGGTTACATGTTGGTGAACCTGTTTTTATTGAAAAGTATACAACAATTAGCAGATATGACCACAATAATGTAGCGCATGGTGGAACTCTGATTTTGTCCTTGGACGACAACTTTTCATCTGTATCCAAATATGATTTTTTACTGGCGGAGACTATATTCGAATTCTCAATAGTACATAACAAAAACATTGATTTGTTCATTGTTTGCATTCATAGAATGCCTACGTCAAATGTACAACTTATACAATCATCTACCATTGGAGCTAAAATCTTTGAGTACGTACAAAAAGTTCCGAAGTTCGACTAAGGCTTTTTTTTGGAGAGACCATTTTACTCAGTAGCAGAATTTTATTCTGTAACTGAATTTCACAATGTACCATAGACCCTTAAGATCCACGTTTAGTAACAACATATTTTAATGTTTTTTTTGTAATATACAAAATTTTATATGTGTATAATAAGTTTAATTGACAAATATGTTGATTCTTAACATATGTTCAACATAATTGACTGATAAATGTTTTCTATTTCGTTCCTCTATTTTAATAGAATCTTGTTTTGTTCAACTATTGAAAGTGTGTTTTGTTTGATTAGTTATCATTGTTAAATTTTATTTTTAATTTTTCATATGTGCTTTGTCGACAAAATTTCGTAATTTTATAGGACGATAAAGCTATTTCTCTCTCTCTTAAAAATGAATGAGGCTCTTAATAATAATTTTTATTTGAAGAGAAAACAGTGGCGTAGTAAAAAATGAATGTACCAAATTTCATAAAGTTGTCTACAATATTATCTCAGTTATTATTAATAGCTGATTTTTTCTCAAAATGTTATCACCCTGAATTTCAACAGTTAAGACTTTTAAGACATACTTTCATAGGTAGTTTTTTCTTAAAATGAGTGAAAGAATCACCCCCTCAAATATTATCATGACTTCAATGAACACCCTGTGTATATATGTGTATATATATATATATATATATATATATATATATATATATATATATATATATATATATATATATATATTTATATAAACACAACAGAACTATGAAAATTCGGTCAAAAGTTTATAATTTTCAAACTTTTGGTTTGGTAGTGGCAGGGTAGAACATGAGTAGAAATCGGTGAAGAAAAAGATGTGGAAATTAAGCCTCCCAAAGCATTTTGGAGGATACATAAATCTGAGAATATTACTCTTTGGAAGATTTTTACACTCCTAAATTACGTTCAACTCTTGTTGAACCTCTAATATCTTAGGAAACAATTTTTTGTATGACGTAAATACTTTCATTCGAAATTACAAAAACAAAATTAAAATATTTAACATCAATCCAGAAGTACTTCTTAATTCTGAATTCCGAACAGTTAAAGAAATAAGTTTGTTGTTATGATTTGTTCTTCCTCTATTGGAGTATCTTGTATCCTGTTCAATCTGCAAAAATAAAAAGGTTTTATTAGTTCTTATAATTTTCTTTTTTCTGAAATTTTGTTATAGATAGTCTTAAACCTATGACTATAATAGTACTGATTAGATAAATAACGCTTTTAATGGAACAGTCCTTATTGATTTCTTATATTTAATTTTTCGACAATTGAAAATGTCAGTATTTGCTTAAAAAATTTCCCTTCAACATGAACATTGAACTGATTAAAAATTCTGTTGATATTTTTGTTCGTACAATAGAACCCTGCCGATGAAGACAACGTTTCCTAATCAAAGAAACTCTTCATTTATGTTTCTTTTTCAACAAAAAATGAGCTTCATACAAAATGGGTTATTATGTGACTTCCAACTACTGATGTAAGCTATATACAAAGATATTTCCGAAAGCATAATATGAACGTCGAATGAATCACTACGTTTTCGCAATTATTATTCAACAATGAATTCCATCTTCCTGTGTGCGCTACAAACGTACAGTAATAAGAAGAGGTTCTCTTTGAGAAAGGAGGAAATAGGGCACGAAAAGTCCCGTAAAAGTAGAACGACTACTACATGCTGTAACTTCAATGAATATTTATCAATTGAATATATAGTAACATATTTGTTACTATTTTCATTGAGATAAGTCTGTATTATATAATGTTGCTATTTTTATACTTCTCCAAAATGTAGCTCTAGCAATTCAGTGTAAACGAATAATACGAGGGGCATATAGAAAACGTGTGTGCCGTAGTGCTCTATTACTAATGCCTCATTATTCTCTTACGTAAAGATAACGTCTTTGAGAAAATCATTGGTGGTATTACAAATACCACCTTCCTAACATGAACTGAATTCACGCGAGATGGAGGCGGGAAATACTACAGAAGTCCCCAAGAGGTTGAGACCAGGTGAAACATATAAGAAAGATATCAAAAGCCGTTCGAAAGGATTCAAGAGACTATAACAACAAATATATAAGGAAAACCATCGAGGACAACAAAAGCATTAAAGTACTCAAGAACCAACTCACAATAGGAAAAATCGATACTACTAAACTGGAAAATACAGACGGAAAGCTCACTACAAATAAACAAGAGACTGTGAGAGTATTTTAGTCGAACTTGTATGGTGAAAGGAAACAGCCAGATGAGGACAATCCCCGGGCTCTACCCAAAATTCTTAATCAAGGATCGAAGGAACTACCGGATATAACTAAAGCAGAAGTTTTGAAATCACTATCGGAGATGAGGAACAGTAGAGCAACCGGAGGAGATGATATTGTGGTCGAGGCAATCAAAGAAAGTAGAGATGTACTTATAAGAGCTATAAAAAACATATTCAATAAATGTATTATAGAAGTAATAACACCTACAGACTGTAATCACGCTGTCATTGTTGTTATGCACAAATAAAGCATTGTTAACCTAAACAACTGCAGGCCAATCAGCTTACTTTCGTATCTACATAAACTATTCACTAAAATCATAACTAAACTCCTTGAATGTAAACTCGACTTCTATCAGCCCCCAGAACAAGCAGTATTTCGTTCCGGATATGGAACTAACAAGCTACTATTACTGATCTTTGTGGACTACTGTTCGATTCCATCAAACACAGCGAGATGTTCGAAGCGCTTGCCGACTGCCGAGTGGATTACAGATACTCTGCCATACTGCAACACATTTACAAACACGCAACTGCAAACGTGGGGCTACACGAGGGGACTAAAAAATTCAGAGTGCACCCTGGGGTTCCAATTTCCTTTGATTGTGGCCTTAATTTAATCTATTGATTCCAATCTGATATTAAAAAATTTCCATTTCAACTTTGGTGCCTCCTTAAAAAATCTTGCTTCATAATAGCAATTGTCTTAGCATAGGTAAGTTCATGTATAGTATACTATTATTTCCATTCATTACATGTATTTTAATCGCCCATTTTACATTGATTAAAACAATTGGTTATTGATTTATGTACTATTTACATAATATATACAGAATCATTTAATACTATAAGTATAAACAAACAACTAAAATTATTCACTATTTAATAAATAATTTTATTCTTGCTCTCTACGCATTTTTTTTTCAAAGTCTCTTTTTTTATTTCAATGTCTAATTGTAATGACTGTCGTATTAAATCTTGTTGCTCCTTCTGCCACTCTAATTGGTTTTTCCTGCATTTCCATCTCTGCAATTGCAGTACGACGTGCAAGGAGGACATCATACTTCTCTGCAACAACAGAAGACGTCAAGAAGCGGACAACTGTAGGTCGTCTTCTACTTGAGGACATCTTCTAAAAATTTTATAATTGAAATATATTTTTTATATGCAAAAAAACATCTACCTGAGAAGTTGGAGTCTCCGAATTTTGAAGGCCTTTGCTCAAAGGCTTTGCTAAGAGGCTAGCTTTAGGGTGGCTCCAATTCATGTCTTTGTCCTGTTCCTAAAAATCAAATAAATTATTAGTATCAATTTTTTCCTATAAAAATCTATGTGGCTATAACATACACAATGATTCTCGGAAAAATAGTCATGGTCGTCTAATTTTTGTCTTTTGACTGTACTCAACCCACTTGGCCCTGGTTGCTCCTGTTAATAAAAAGTATTTTTAAATAATTAATATACATTATTGTAGTAGCTACATTACTGTGATTGTATTTTAATTAAACATTTTTGAAAAATTATACAAAAAGGAGTTACATTAAAAATTTGAACAAATATACTCACACTATCATGTAATGTAACAACTTCATGTTCATCCTCAATCACCTGTAAAAAACAAAAAATTGTTTATTATGTAAAATACTATATAGTAGTTACTCACAGTGATTTCAACATTATCAATGTTTACCTGCTGCCTGTCTGAATCATATGGATTTTCCATTCCATACACTGTTTTCTCATTCATAATCGACAGGAGTAGATCTTTATCAGGGCAATCGACAATTTTTGGTATTCCTCCGCCTGCAAAATATTGTTGTACTATCATTTTTATACTAACAATACAAGTTATAATTCAAATTATGCAAATGTTTCAAATGTACCTGTTAAAAAATTTTCTTTTCTTTCCTCTGCTACAGCCTTTCGGACTTCCATTTTTTTGTTATTATACAATTTTTTTAATGACTGTACGTTCCTGTGTCTACTTTCCGGGCATGCAGAATTAAATTCGCTGGTAACTCTATTCCAGCAAACATTTTTTTCCTCATTGGAACAAGAGTCCGTCTTCTTGTTCTCAAGAACATGCTTATATTTCTCCACCAAACTAAAAAGAAGTTGCTTCTCTGTGGCAGAGAAATTCGCAGTTCTGGTTTTCTTGGTAATCTATGAAATAGTATGTATAACCTAGATAATGTATAAGAATACTATTTTACACCTTTCAATGTAATACGTACCTGCGTATCCATTAAGCTGATAGATAGATTGCTCGGGAAGATATTAATACAATATAATATATAATCGTTTGAAACAAAAATAAAACAACACAAACCAAAGAGAATATACAAACCAATCAAACAACGAAAGTATGCAGATGCAGATAAGAGGAAAATCAGCGAGATGACAATCAGCCGTGCCAAAAGTCTACGTGACCAGTAAGTGACAGTAAAAGTTCCTAAAAATTTGCAACGTTACCGAGTCTGCCTGATCTTAAGATGTTCTTTGTAAAGCATTGTCTTAAATCGTGTGGTGCAAGACACGTAATACTTAAGCAATTCTTATTTTCAAGAACTTCTTAGTAAAGTATTACTCAAATCTAAATCGGTGCAAATGGGCATGAATAAAACTATAAACACTTAACACATCTGATAGTTTTTTGCAAGGGTTTTTCATTTTCTGAAAAATATATGTACCTATATTATCCTATCTACTGATAACCCGAAAAGTCCAGAACGTGGTAACGGTCGTCTGTCGTCATCGCGTCACGTGGTTTAAAACTTGCATGCCATTGGTCCGACGTGGCCACGCCCTCCCGTTCCTTTTGTAACAGTGCCCCATAATTCCCTCAATTCCTGAGTAATTCCCACAATTCCCATAATTCCTTGACAATTCCCATAATTGCTTGACAATTCCCATAATTCATCGACAATTCCTCAACAATTCCTACAATTCCTCGATAATACCCATATTTCCTACATAATTCCCCGATTTTATATACCACAATTCCCAGCGGATTACCCCTCGGTTTATCTGAAGTTTAATTCATTCCTTCTATAATGTACCAAACATTTTCGACATAGAAAATAATTTTTTATTTCCTACAAAAAAAAGAATATTTAAAGTTGAAAGAACATAGCAGTATTTTAATCCTAGAACTTATTTTATTGACAGTCTAATACTAGAAACTACAATTGCGGTAGGTATAGAGAAAATAAAGCTCGATCATTTCTTCTAGGAATGTTCAATACAAATGTTTTATTTTGTCTTATGTTATTATTGTGGTTTTTCTCACTATTTTGTGGTTTAACAATCGAACCTATAATATTTATGTCTAAATTCAAACCTAGTCTGGTTGCAAAAAAATGATATTGATTTGGTATATTTTGAAATAATTTATACTATTTGGAAGTAGGTACTCAATACAAGATTAATATTATGTTATAACTGGCTATAACAATATTTTTGTTAACAATTTTATATTTCTGAAGGCTCCTGTTTTTATCACATTTCTTGACAATTTTCATATGTTGATTTTAGACATCATCAGTAACTTGTGTATCACCAGCATTTCGTATATCATCAGCAACTGGGGTATCATCAGCAGCTGATGTATTATCAGCAACTTGTGTATCATCAGCAATTCATGTGGTGTTAACAATTGGTGTATCAACATCCGTGTGCATATCATGGGTTATTTTACTAGCACAATCATAAAGAAATACGAAATTTGAATTTTTTAATGTTTCAATATCTGGATTGGTCTTTCCTACAAAACGTTGGCTCTGTCCAGAAATTAAAGCTCTCACAGAAAGCAAAAGTGGCTAAAGTGATCCAAATATAAAAAAATACATACATTTTTTCAGATCAACTTTTATGCTTAAGTTCCTGTGTCGAACAGAGTATTACTGTTTCCAATATCTCTGACGATAACATTGTTGATCCGAACCATAATGACCAACAAGAGGAAGCGCGAAGTACATAACTTCCTGCTGCTACAAGTACTACTCCTCGAATGAAAATAAACAGAAAAAAACTAGGCCTATCAGTTATGGTGAATCAGAAATAAAATATATAATAAAAGTACTTTTAGAGATTGTCGCTTCACAAAGAGAGGAAAAAGAGGCCTCGGTAGCCCAGCGGCAAGTTGTATCGCTTTTAAACCGAGGATTGTGGGTTCGAATCCCACCTTGATCTTGAGTGTTATGTATATAGATTTAATTCAGAGGTTCTAAATATGATAAAGTGTTGGGTAGTGACTTAGTTTCAATCCCATTGGCCGTTCGGAACCGGCGTTAAACTGTAGGCCCCTTGAGAAGAAAAAAGAGAGGAAAAAAACTGAAGAAAAGTTTGTAAATAGGGCTTTTTAATGTCATTGCTGCCTACTAAAAATCAGTTTCCTGAAGATACTATGTTGGACTGTCGAATGGAAATTATGCAAAAATATCATGGAATTTCAAAGCAATCAGTTGGCTTCTACATATTCAGGACAAACTTCTCATCCAGGATGTACGCTCCATAACTTCCTCTCCTTCTTCACACCCACCAACACCTCAATCGTTCGAGTCGATTGACCAGATTTTGCAAGACGATAATACTTTAGGTTCACAGACATCTGAGTAATCGCTAATGGATTTGTATTAGTAAAAATAAACAATGATTTTTCTTAATTCTTACTTTGAAATGGTTTAAGTTCTTCCAAGTTATTGTTAATTCAATTAAGTAATAAAAATGACAATATAAAAATAAATATAGCAATAAAATTTATACTATACCTTGAAGTAATTACTAATCGCTCTGCTGGGTGCACAGAGCGCCTCATATTTCAATCATTTCTCTGTAGGGTCCATACAATAGACCTCGTAAGTAACTCTATTAATGGACAATCGATAATATTGAAAAAATTTCTCTGGATATTTTCTATAGTCATTAAATTTTCAATGAAAATATCCCGTAGACAATCTATTGCTTAGTAGAGGATGAACCCCACCATCGCCGGCGCTATCTTCTTTTTCTCAAAATAAAACGTATAACTAAAGCGGAAACACAACCTAACGTGATCGTATCCATTTCTCAACTAATAATAATTTCTAGTTTTCATCCAGGACTGTACTGTCAGCGTTGAACTCGCTGTTCGAGTAGTTTAGACAACAAACGTTTTACTCGCAACGATTGTTACGCTGCGTTTCTTTCGCCCGTGTAGTTTAGCCCTGAGCGTCTGGTCAAAATGAATTGATAAATTGCCGTATTGTTGATTATGTGAATGAATTCAAGCCACTTACCCATTTCCAACATGGTTTCAGATCTGGTCACTCAACGGAAACAGCGCCACCTCTTTTGTAGATTATGTATACAGCAACCTAGATTGAGGAAATTTTGTGGCTCGTCTATTCATCGACCTGTCGATGGTATTGACCGTTCAGGCCTTTGACTTTATGGTCAGTAAATATAACAATCTTGGATTCCGAGGTGTTTCTAGATTGGCTCCGTAGCTTTATCTCAGGCAGTACTATGCCTGCTAAGGTTCAGGATGAATTCTCTCAAGCTTATAATATAAATTTTGGAGGTGCCCAGGGATTGGTCGTTGGCCCCTCCTATTTATTTTCTTCGTGAATGTTTTTTCAGTAGCTGTCTAAGAAGACAGTTGAAAAGTGAGACTGCCATGTATTGCGTACCCTTCTCTCTTTAAGTTGAATAATGTATTGGGTATAAATATGGAAATATTCTTCAAGTGGTGTTCTAATTTTTAAATCTTCAGAATACTGCGGCTGGGAATTAAAAAACATAAGCTGAGCAATACAGTATCTTCAAAATATTGAAGTGAACTTGTACTCTGACAGCGAATAGGGTATAAATAACCGTGTTGAGCCTTTTCCGAAGGTATTCAACATGGTGTTCCATTTCAGATGCTCGTTCACCATGATGCCAAGGAATTTTATAGATTCCCTAACAGAAACAGCAAGTGATTTAATCACAGAGTTAGTTAGCTCAAAAACGGCTGTTTCTATATTCTTGCCCTTGACGAACCCATGTTGGCAGTCAGATGTAATTCTGAATTTCGCAAGAAAACTGAGAAGGCAGTTAACAAGAATCTTCACAAAAATTTTTGAAAAACATGTGAGTAAGTTGATGGGCCTGTAGTTTCCAAAATCCTCTGGGTCATGTCTTTTATATGCACCTAGGTGTAACTGTGGCTATTTTCTACTGATCCGGAAAACTACCTCGATAAATGATCTTTGAATAATATGAGCCAGGTGAGCAGATATTTCATTAATCGATGTCTTAACCTTAATGGGTATTTTATCATGACCAAAGGAGTGCTTATTCTTAAACGATTTTACCACTGCTATGACTTCCGTTTCATGAACGTCAAAAACAAAAAAAGATCCATTTTGACATTCACTTAGTTTCGCAGTAGTTCTAATGGTATTTCGTGAAACAGATGTTGCAAAATTTACAAAGAAATCATTGAATTGTTCAACTAGGTATCCTGGATCTACATATTTAGTTGGCCGAACAGGCTGCTTCACTGTTTTATTTATCACGTGCCATACTGCTTTCGATTTATTCTGACATTAGCTCACATAATTTCCAAAATAATCTTTCTGGAATCTGCTGCAGCTTGATCGTATTGTTTCTCCAAGAAACATATATTTTTTTATATTCTGGTTCAACTGCTGAAGCAGTTTGAAGAATTCAGTAGTTTTTTGAGTTTCAGTGCCGAAGAGCTCAACTTGAAAATTGTACCAGTATTTCTTGGTCTCACTTGTTTTTTAGGAAAACATTCCTCAAAAATATTATGAAAGCGGGTCACAAAACTATTCCGCAATTGATTAATAGCACAGGACATAATGTTTATGTCTTCCCAATCAATATCCATACATTTTTGTACGAAAATGTTTAGTTTTTTGTTACTCATATTTCTCTTGAAGAACTTTTCTTGGGTACGGGGTTCAGATAATTCATGTTGTGTGACAAATTTTAATGCATGGTGGTCAGAAATGTAATATTTAATAACAGAACAAGAACCAGGTCAGTTTGTAAACACATTATCAAGACAAGCACCCAATCGAGTAGGACTCCAATTAGATACATGAACATTGAATTGCTCCAGAAGTGGAAGTAATTCTCTGCTAGGTTTATCAGTAGACAAAATATTCACATTAAAATTACCAGTTATAATGAACTTTCCTTTTTCACCACAGCAAATTTGTAAAATCGTTCTTAACTTTTCAAGAAACATATTCGTATCACTAAAACATGGAGTGTTAGGTCTATAGATAGAAGCAATAATTAATTTAGAATATCCATGATATAATTGTGCAGCAGAGCATTCAATAACATTTGTCACACTTAATGCTTTGATATCTGTACGTTCAAAACATTATAATTGTGCAGCAGAGCATTCAATAACATTTGTCACACTTAATGCTTTGATATCTGTACGTTCAAAACAGGTGTAGGACTTTTTTGCGTAAATAGCACTATCTCCATTTCTGCCTCTACCACGACAAAAGCTGGGGATAAGTTTATAGTCATCCATATGATATCCACGTAGCTCCTCTATAATTTCCAATGCTCTGCAATTGTAACTGAATCAGCTTTTGCTTCCTTTGCCAGAAGTATCAACTTATTAAACGAGTTTCATATAGACTTAACATTCTGCTATAGTACCACAAACTCTCGAAAAGCCAAAGTGGGCACATCTTGTGTAGCCAAGCATTCGTTGAAATTGGGAATGTTGCAGACTATATATTTCTTTACAGTTAAACTGGTTCCTGTGTTACTCCTTGTGATGGTTTTGATAAAAAATGTTGCTCCTTGAAAGACTCTTTTTTTATTTTCTTAAAGTCAAAATGAAACATTCTAATTATTATTCCTCTTGCCAAAAATCTGCACAGTTAGCTTTATCAAATACAGAGAGATCAATTCCTACTCGAAACGCAATAGATTTTCCGAGCAAAGATAATTTGCAAACATCGCCCTCATCTGAATCAGTAATTTTACATTTATTCATGATGTACCCTTTAACAATAGACTCAGTTACAGTATTCATTGCTCTTCCTACATAAAGCCACATTTTGCTAGGCTTAGCTCTGAAAGGGTCTGTTTCAGAAATAGCTGCACTTCCTTGTGTCTCTATATTTTTCACCGCAGTCAAAGTGCGCATGAACATTTAGGGTATACGCGCACTTATCGGAAGCGTCGCGAACGAAAGCGTCGCGAGACGAAGCGTCATTTAGCTGATGTCCGCGCACTTGGCCGAAGCGTCGCGTCACTTCTCGAACGGCTCGGCGAGAATTTCATTTATTTCAGCATTTGAAAGAGCGCAGTACGTTGTCTTGTGAGGTACGATGAGCAGTTCTTCAGAAGAGAATCTTCTTGTATTGAAATTAATTGTCACTATGGAAGAAGGAGGAAAAACGAGAAGAAGTTCTGGGTTCCTAATATAAATCAAAATAGAGACACTTACGGTTAATTTCATGATTTCTTTAATGATCTTATACAAGATGAAGAATTTTCAAATATTTCTGTATGTCAGAGGGAAAGGTTTTTGAACTACAAGCTGAAAAATAAGACAAGAATCAAGAAATATTTGAATTTTCTCGACGCCTGTCACCGCGCATTGAGGCGAAGCGTCAAGAGAAACGACTCCTAGTTGGTCCGAAGAGAATTCGCGCGTCGACTGACGCGCCTCATCGGTTCGCGACGCCGTAGTGCGCGGGCTGCCATTAAAACTAATGTAAACTTCTCGGGCGAAGAATCCACAATTTTCTTCAGCTCGCGACGCTTCCGATAAGTGCGCGTATACCTTTATTCGACACCGGCGGCTGGTTTTTTGCTCCTACCATCTGCGAAACAATCTTGTCATCAAACTTCATAAATTCACAATTTTTCATTTTCCCCTCTAATAAGGGCTTTATTTTCTTCCAATAACTGATTAATTTTAATCAGCTCATTTATCCTAGCATTCTTCTCATTTAAGAGCATTTTCAGATAAGCAAGATCAATCCTCAAAATTTCTTGTTCATTCACCATTATTAGGGTTTAGACCCTCTGTGCACATGAAACTTGATTTAAACTTTCACAGTTGACATATTTAACGTTTTTTGTATTGTTTTCTTGCAATATTTGCAGGACCTACTTGGGCACACTACATTCACTGTCGTCCATATTGGACGAATATATACATATATATATATATATATATATATATATATATATATATATATATATATATATATATATATATATATATATATATATATATATATATATATATATATATATATATATATATATAAGTAAGAATTATTCGTGTTGAACGGAAAACACGCTCGTGGTTATAAAATTAAGTGAACTAGGACATTTATTTGAAACTAATCAAACAAACCTCCTAGCGGAGCTGGTTATAAGAGTTCACTAAGCATCGAAATATCAACATCTACCCTAGACGGTTATTGTTAGAAATGTTAATTTGTTTATCACAATCGATGGAAATTGATAGACAGACTGTTTCGCCCTTATTGGGGCTCATCAGTACCATCCATCCACCGAGAGTGATAACCAAACCAACATTTCAAACAGTCATACATATTTCCTCTAGTAACTCCATGACATATAAATATGACACAGCGCCACGAGTCGGAAACAATTGAACCACATCTTTCAAACAGACGAAAACATTTCGGCAACGAGAACTAGTATGTCCGGAACACCCGAAGGTGGCTACTATATTCGCTAAGCAAGAGTAAAGTTGACAAATCAATTCGATGTGATTCAACATTCACACACCGCAAGCAGCAATCGCTCCGAATTTTATCGCAATGGCAAATGAATATAAGTAAGAATTATTCGTGTTAAACGGAAAACACGCCCGTGGTTATGAAATTAAGTGAACAAGGACATTTATTTGAAACTAATCAAACAAACCTGCTTGTTAAAATGTTTTCGTCTGTTTGGAACATGTGGTTCAATTGTTTCCGACTGGTGGCGCTGTGTCATATTTATATGTCATGGAGTTACTAGAAGAAATATGTATGACCGTTTGAAATGTTGGTTTGGTTATCACTCTCGGTGGATGGATGATACTGATGAGCCCCAATAAGGGCGAAACAGTCTATTTATCAATTTCCATCGATTGTGATAAACAAATTAACATTTCTAACAATTACCGTCTAGGTTAGATGTTGATATTTCGATGCTTCGTGAACTCTTATAACCAGCTCCGCTAGGAGGCTTGTTTGATTAGTTTCAAATAAATGTCCTAGTTCACTTAATTTTATATATATATATATATATATATATAAATATATATATATATATATATATATATATATATATATATATATATATATTGCACAAGGTTTTTATGGTCAGTCGTTCATTCATAATATAGAGGGCCATGCGAATTCACTTGATTACATAAATATGACAACATACTAAACGAAAACGGACGGCCTATATTGAACACCATATTTTCAGTAGGTGACAGATTCAATAACGTGAAAAATATTAAACTCATATATTCTTCCTCCACTTAGGACAAATTTACTTTGATCGGTGATTTTCTTTTTATTCAAATCTGTTTTAAATTTGAACACATCTGGCTCGGCGTTTTTCGTCGCATAAATAACAGCGCGTCAGTTAACGCATTGCTAGGGAACACGTCATTCATCATTCTGGAAAAGAGAACGTTTCGCGTCACCCCCAAAATATATTTCGTCTTATGATAAATCATTCGCCTAATTTGTAGGACGCCCGGTACCGGGTTCTCTCATTAGTACGCAATGTAATGATGCGAAATTGGGTTAGTAAGGAAGACACCCTAGAAATGGAGCTCTCATGGATTTTTGTGCGTTGCTTTCTAACGAAGGTGAACGACAATAATTTTAAACATTGAGATGAAGGGTGTGAATATTGCAATCCTGCGAATTTTATGCGTTTCATCAGTGTTATATTGTAATGATTTTGCGAATTCATTTACTGCTGACGTTTGGAATGTTTTACAAACATAATAACGAAATGTGTAAGTATTTTACCTACTGAGTGTGACTGATGGTAATAGTAACATTTATATTTCGATGTTTTAATTCGGTATTGTCTGTATTTGACTATCACTCCTTCCTGATTTATTCTCATGTGAATCAATCTTGAAAAGGTATCAAGCCTCTCAGAGAAAACTTCAATAGTTTAGATTCCTATAGTTCTCTGATATTTGATAATTTTGAGTATATATATATATATATATATATATATATATATATATATATATATATATATATATATATATATATATATATATATATCAGGATGATGTATCAGGAATGCGGTAGTTGAAGATACTCGTTTTCTCACAATCTCAGTATTTCTTCTTTTCAGTATACTGAAATTAAAATAAAGTAGATTAATCACTATTTTTTTAAACAACAAGCAAATACAAAACCGAGATATCTATATAGTTCAAGGTATTACAGTATATTAAAATACATTTCATGTCAGCGACTTAGTGAGGATTTCTATATCTAATCACAGTATTTGATTTGTAAAATGCAATAGGTTCTAATGTACCATTTAATATCACTTAGTTGGCCTGTAACTATATAATTGTAATTATCACATTTCTTATTTTTCTCATTATGATGGAAGATTTCCAGAAATAACCTAGTCTTATGATTATTATGGTGATCTTGAATTACATTTTTCATGAAATGACAGTCACTTTGATTATACCACCATAACTTATTCTAATCACCTTTGATGTCCTCAAAAGGTACACTCTGTATTTTTCTGATTCAATAGTAAATTACAAATATCTACTGACAAAATTAAAAATTTCTGATATTCACTACCTGGGGGAATAGCACAAATAATGTCCATCCACACATATTTGTAAATGAAGAGTTATGTGTATAATACGTAGGAATAACATTTTTCGGAAGGTGGTTTGATACTATTTTTCCCAGAATACTATATATATAGGTGTTACTAAAACTGAAAATAGAATTTTGGAGATGTATTATCGAATATAAATTTGATTAAGCTGAAAAAGCTTTCTTCGATTTCTTCCGATTTTAGTATGCCAATTAATAGACCCAATATTCGTGAAAAGACATATAACGTCCAAATTCACCAATGTATAGTTATCAGGTGAAACAATATAACGGACTGCATTACGATAAGAAAATGTGCCCTAAATGTTGTCATGGTCATCAAATAACATATCAGACGGACATTTTTAAATATTGTAGGTTATTTTTAGTAGACAATAGATTTGGAATATAACGAGTTTTATGTGGTTAGCCTCTAATATAATTCCTCAGAGATAATAATAATAATAATAATAATAACAATCTTTATTTTGAAGCATGTAAAGCACATCTACAACATTTAATGCTATACATACAACTAAACAGTGTCAAACAAAGAAACTTTCCCACCCCTACTGAGCATGAAACAATCATCAATTCAAATACTCTAGCAGGGAGTAGGGTTCTAATTTAATGAGCATATCTTTTATTTTCTTTTTGAATAAATTAAAGTTCATAAAGATATATTTTTTGTTCTTCAACAGTTTGACTATTTCGTTCATTTTTCGGGTTAATATAGTAAGATCCTTTGATATCTTCTTATATTTTTTTGAATTCTATAGTAACTCTGACCATGGTAACTGTGTAATTACCCTTGTCGCATTGTAAACTCAGAAGTCTCAGATGAGTTTTCAAAAAATATTTTACTTTATTGGATGTTAATTCATAACTGATGGCTGTTTACTATGTTAGAAAATAGTGAATTAGTAACTAGGTATATTTGTAGCATTTTCTCACTGTAAGTATTTCGGTGCATCATTATTGTCATTTTTTCTACATTGTCGTCTACGAAAATTTCCAGCTGAATTTCGATTGGAATACGAAACTAACGATCTTCTGCTAATTTCAAAAATTCTCATTGAAAGATGCATTGAATGTCATGTACCTATATCACAATGCTGTAGATTTGGCTTTTATTGACTTCCATTAAGCTTCCTTCACAATAAGACTTGATAGCTTTTTGCACGCCCTTAACGAATGCCGAAGTGATTAAATGTACAGACATATGATTCACATACAAGGTACATGCAACTGTAACTGTTAGGCTTCATCAAGAAACCAATAAAATAAATATTGAATTCCTCGTTAGAAAAGGCGACAGTTTATCACCTAAGCATTTTATAACGATCCTTAAATACCCTCAATATACCCCAAAATTCTTCAGTAGGTTATGAAGGAATGAACATTCACTGCAAGAAGGAAAACCATCTCCATTATATGATATAGTCCATGTATCTGACGATTAGGGTGAAATCAATAATATGTTCTGGGAATTAGAAGACATAATGAGATTCTCCAAAGCATAGAACAATCATATTAGCATGGGCAGTATTCAGAAAAATGAAGATTATTTTCAGAGGTAATATCCTGACCAGGTTGAAAAAATATATTTATATCAATGCGTTCTGTCTGTTATGACTTATGAACCAGAAATCCTGACATTAACGTCAACACTAAAACACAGAAGAGATTAGAAAGAACAATTCTCGGTATTACCCTAAGAGACAGAATTAGAATCAAAGAAATACGTGAAATAACAAGGATCACTGATGTTATAGCACCAGAGCACCTGGTGAAAATGGAGTTGTGCCGGAAATATAACTACTCAGCAGGACTCAGGAACCTGTAAGTTGCTAGACTGGGAACTGAGAGCTGACATGCGGAACATGGGCTTACCACGAACTATTTGGCAGACAAATTGAAAGAATTTCTGGTATCAAATCAAATATGCTTTATTGTCTTAAAATTATACATTTTATTGACAAAGCCAAAAATATAGTAACTGAATGATGTAAAACTTAAAAATAAACACACATCAATCAAAAAATATACAAACTAAACATTGTAATACCTAGAAATAAAAATCACACCACATTTCCATGAAAAATATATACAAACTTCACAATAGAACCGAGAGTGTCAAATTCAGTCTTTTCTCAGGCTTGATTTTTATATATGATAGTCAGGGAACTTTTTAAATACCTTCTGCAATCAGCCAAACTGATCGTAAGGACCAAACATCCCCCCAGACACACATTATTATTGTTCTTTCGAACTGATACAACTGATGGAACTGATGTGATTGAAGTGAAAGTGATTTTGCAATCAGAAAACATTCATTCACTGAATGCCCGAAAGGACGCGCTCATTTTCATCATCGCCATTAAGACGTTTTCGAGAGGACAAGATATCATTTAGTCATATTTCGAGGTTATCTATTTAATAAGTTAAGCAGTGTAGAACAAGAAAAACTAACGAAATGAAAAAAAAATTAATATTAGATTCCCTTGTAAAGCCCATTCAGTTTTTAAGCTCTAGTAGTAGTAGTAATTTGAGTAGTGAAGATAGTGAGGAAGAGTTAAATATCCGTGAAAGACAATGCTAGGGTTGAGAACTATTTTGAAAATACATATAGTGTCCTTATATTCGGATCTTGATTATAAAAGCAACTTCCGACTGAGTAGATCTTCTGAGAATAGACTATGTGATTTGATTGACTTGGGAAAATCCTATAGTGGAGTATGGCCAGAAATTGGAGACATTTTACATTACCCTGACATTTACATTACCTAGCAAATACCAATACATTTGGACAGTGGTGGATTTACAGATTTGCCGCCCGTAGGCTATTCAATTTTTGCTGCCTCTAAATATTGATATCTTAGTCCACAATCATATCAATTTTCTATCAATAAAATTCCAACTTTACTATTTGTGCTCAATCATCCTCGTTACATCAACTTTTTTCGTATGGTTAGTATCATTGAGAACTATGTACCGTGTTAGATCCTTGATTATTTTTACAGCAAAGAATGATCAAAAACCATTGTTTTAAGCAAAACATATCTCAATCATGTACCACTTTTAAAGTAAGGTAAGGCATGTCTTTTAACTATACAATACTTACATAATATTGATAAAGCTTACATACAAAATATACATTTGGCAAAATAAATATAAATATTTATCATTACACCCACAGTTTAAAAACAATACAATAAATATATATTTTCTTAATTATTTGATAGTATTATAATTTAAGTAAAATTACAAAAGCATTAAAATACTTTTTTGCAAGACTTTGAATTCGCAATTCTACTCTTGAATGAAAATCTAAATCCGATGTTTTCTCACACCCGTACCTAACGAATACGATGTACATGTATATTATTTAAAAAGCCACTCATCAGAAAGAAAAATGATCGCTGAGCTCAGAAAAATTATTTTTCTAATTTTAACACATAAATATATAATCATATATAATTTTGAACTAGTTACTATAAAACTTAAGCAATATTCTAAAAATCTAAACAAATCCATACGCTCCACCATAATTTACGAAACTATACCAGTATTCCAATCCAACTGCAACCAACATTACAATTTTTCGATGAGCACGGGCGTTTGAGCCACGAGTCCACATATCCCCCAATAACGGCACTGCGAGATGGCGTAATCCGTGGTCGGCGGAGAAGACTGCTACGGACTCACTCAACGTGTCTGGGCCCGCAACCCCCATGACGATTACCTGTTGTGTTGGAGGATGATTCTAAGGGCTGTATTGCTTTTTTATTCTCCCGATTTTATAAACTTAATGAGGTTGCGTGAGTTAGAAAAAGTTGTTTTTAGTTAATTAAGTTTGTAGGATAAAGTTGACTTAAAAGATAATGGACGTCCGACCGCAGTTTTGAATATAATTCAGGAACAGAAAGGATTTAAAAATCGGCCGGATTTTAGGCTAAAATTTGATGGAAACATGAAAGTGATGCTTTTTTTTTGTTTTGTTTGGTTGATATTTGGAGGCGATGAAAATTGGATAAAGGTAGGTGTTCGTGATCTCAAACATTTGGTAAAAGATTAAAAAACATGAAAATTCTCCAAAGCATAAAAACAGTCTAGTAAGTTTTCAGCTCTTGGGAAATGTGAAAATTGAGTCTTTTTTACGTAAGGTTTATTCAGATAAGATAAATATCCGTTCTTTGCACCTGCATCAATGCATTTTGTTAAAAAATTATTGATTTAGATAAATCGATAAATCCCTTGAAGATATTCTAATGGCTAAAGATTTGGCCTAAAACCCAAAACAGATACACAAATATGTATAACCCAATCGAATGGAGAGAAACCGTTGTATAATAAATTGAAGTATTGTTTTATCTTATTATAATTACTTCATTCCGATAGGTATTTTCTGAAAAAGTTGGCGTTGTGAAATAATTCGTGTACGACATGAGCGCTTAAGGCATGCTCATTTGGATTTTCCAAACTTTTTCTTACTACAAATAAAATAATTAACTGATGAAATTTATCAATTTTCTAATCAGCATATTGTCTAACTTCATATTTTGTGGAGGAAATTTTTTTATTGTCAGTCGTTCAAATATCAGTTATTCGATGAATTCAAACCAAAAGACTATATCCCTATGAGATATTGAACTAGTGTTTTATTTAATAAAAATTAGTCAATTTCAGTCAGTATTTTTTACGCATAAAGAAATAACTTTTTGAAATACAATTTGGCAATTTACAAACTTGCTGCAGCAGTCATAATCAAACCATCGATATTACCTATATCAAGATTGAGTTCCGTAAGATCTCATAATTATTAGGTACACGGAGAAAAAATTATAGCAGTTATCAGTGAAGAAAATATGTAAAAATAACTGAATTTCGATTAAAATATCGAATCACTATTGCGATGTTCTAAAAATTCATGATCATTAATACATAATTAATAAAGTGTTTAGCAATTGTTTATGTAGAGATGTTTAAATATTTATTACTTAGCACTGTATGTAGGACTATATTTCTATTTTTGTTAAATATTTTAATTTCTCTCCAATTTTCGAAATTCGTATTTTGTGTGTATATAATAATTTTTTTTCAATTTGTAAATCGGAATAAAAAATTATTTATGAAATAAATTTGCCGCCCCTTCAAATTTGCCGCCCTAGGCTCCAGCCTACTCAGCCTGCTGGTAAATCGACCACTGCATTTGGAGAAGTGGCAGATAAATTCAATATTACGTGCTTATATTACGTATTAATATCAAGTGCCTGCCATCACACTGTTTCTACGGTAATCAATATTTTAAAAAATATGGCTGGAGATTATGTAAAATTGCCAGAAAGAAATAATTTCATTTCTATTTCCAATGCTTTTGAAGTTGATAATGGTTTTCCTGATACCCTTGGAGCTATAGATGGAACCCATATTAAAATTAACAGGCCAAAAGAAAATCAAGAGGACTATTATAATAGGAAAGGATTCCATAGCATAATTTTGCAAGGTATCGTTGATAACAAAAGAAGATTTATTGACATTCATGTTGGCGAACCAGGAAGTCTTCATGATTCCAGGGTTCTGAAAAAATCACCCATTTTCAGTTATCTTCAACAAGGAAACAAATTAAAGCCTTATTATTTCTTAGCGGATACTGCTTATTCAGCATTTGTTTCCTGGCTAGTCCCTCCATTTAAAGACAATGGAAATTTGTCAATTCATCAAAAAAACTTTAATAAACGATTATCAAGGAAAAGAATTGTGGTAGAACATGCATTTGGCCTTTTGAAAGGGAGATTTAGACGTTTGTCTTCTTTCTCAAATAAGGACATTACATTTATTGTAAATGCGGTGGTTGCTGCTGTTGTGCTCCATAATTTATGCATAAGTTGGGATGACCTACAGAATATTGCGGATCTGGAAGAACAAACAATTACAGATGATGAATATCAACAGATGGATGAGGAAGATTTCCTTGGAGAGTTTCAAGGATTAACAAGAAGAGAAGAACTATTCAGAAATTAATACAATTAAATTTAGGATATTTTATTTTTTGTACTTTCACAGTTAAATGTATTAAAATCGTTTCTTGATAGTTAGATAAAATGTTTATTTGTGCAACAACTCAGATGTATTTAAATTAATTTAATCATTACCATGCTTTCTCAAGAATATCTTAATTTTTCAACAGTAGGATTTCATTCAAACATAAAAATTATAACTACCTAATATATTCAGAGATCTTTTGGCTTTCAATAAAATCTATTCTGGTGTAAAAACTGTTCTTTATTTTTTAAATATATGGTTATATAAATAATATGTAAGACTTCAAAAATAATTTTTTGAAAATAAACACCAACAAAAATATCACATTGACAAAGTATGAAAACTATATTATCATGCAGATGAAAACAAAATAAATGAATTTTTCTCTCCACAATACATAAGAACAAATATTTTCAATCAACAAACAAAAAATAACAAATATTTCTTTCAACACTAACAAAAATATCACATAAGTACGAAAATTATATTATCATGCAAATGAAAACAAAATGAATGAATTTTTCTCTCCACAATACATAAGAAGAAATATTTCTAATCAACGAACAAAAAATAACAAATATTTCTTTCTACAATAACAAAAATATCACATAAGTATAAAAATTATATTATCATGCAAATGAAAACAAAATAAATGATTTTTTCTCTCCACAACACATAAGAAATAATATTTCTAATCAACAAACAAAAAATAACTAATATTTCTTTCTACACAAACAAAAATATCACATAAGTATGAAAATTATATTATCATGCAAATGAAAACAAAATAAATGAATTTTTCTCTCCACAAAAAATAAAAACAAATATTTTTAATCAACATAAAATAACAAATATTTCTTTCTAGGAACATAATTTCTATTGATAGATTAATTAACTGTTAAATCTCATATAAGTCTATTTAGAGTTGCACAAGTTTGACTTGAATGTTTGAGATTGACTTGAGTTTGACTTGAAATTGAGTCAAACTCAAGTCAATCTTTCAGAAAAAATATTCAAGTCAAATCAAACTGGACAATGGTTACAGGTTTGAAATTTCAAACTGTTTGTTAAACTAGTTTGAGGGAGTTTGAAAAATAATTTAGTTAGTAGATATACCTTGAAAGGGTAAAATGTTTATGTTAAATATAGTAAGTAGGTACAACAAATACATTTATTTTAAACAAATTAAAATACATTATTTCAAGACCGAAAGAAAATACATTATTTCAAAAAATTTTTTGATCAACTCGAATTTGTCACCTCAAAATTCTTTGTGAAAAGTAAAGTTCTTAAAAATTAAGTGAAAGCAACAACTATATTACATAGTAACCTCTTCCTCGCGATCCTTGTGTGATATTTTGTTAAGGATTCTTGTTGAAGCACGAATTAAACACATTAATGTTCTAATAGACTGGTCATTTAATCGGTTCGTTTTTTTGGACTGTCAAAGAAAGCTCTCGTAGCGTTCTAATGCAAGGCTCGATTTTGCTGGGGTGGCCAGAAAGTCTCTCGCCATTTTTGATAAAAGTGGGAAATGCAGTTTTACATTGCCGTTTCCACCACTTTAATATGTCCTCGTACTGTCTGCTCGTGATTCAGTGCTGTCGATTTTGTATCTCCATGAATTTTTCGTTCTATTTATTTTTGGAGATGATTGGAAAAGTCCAAGCAAGTCTATATCATAAATCAGTAACTTCATCAGACTTTTTGTCGAACACACTGACTGTACATTCAATTTGGGTTTGGGGTGACTCTTTGTCACTGTGAGGTGAATAATAATTTTTTTATAAATTTCTTCAAATTTCTTGATGGCTTCATCTTTTAAGGTATTGTTCCCCATGTCGTTGAAAGAAAATGTTTTCAATATTTATGACGAGGATCCAAGAATCAAAACGATACAATATATCCAGTTAGTCCTACTGTAATTTTAACAATTTATTACCGCGAGCTTCCTGAAGGGCAAGAATTATTTTTGCATACAAGATCTATTTTCTTTATTATCTAGTTCATGCGCCATCTTTCTAGTGTGTCGAGTAGCATATTGATCCGACCATGACCACCATAGGAAGGTAGAATATTTCTCTCCTTCTAAAATTTTAGTTAGTGTTTGAAACTTTGTAAATACTTACATGTTCTTTCACAATAACATTCCATTCTGTATCGTGTATTCGAAAATGTAAAAGACAGTATCGTATTGGTCACAGCAAGAATATTAATTTCGAACGTTTGAATTGTAACGCCCAGGATACGCAATTTCCAATGTAGAGTTCTCATCTGGTTTTTACCTCAGGTTTGCGGATGGTCATGTGTAAATTCAATGAGTCGCAAAATGTTGCGAAGTTTATCTTAACATTTCGGAAGTTTTTAATTTTTTTTACAAATTACCTTAACCTTTGCAATTGTTGCAGTATTTTCAGATATTGTATTTTCATTATCACTAGTATCAGAGTCTTTGTCTTCGTTTTCTTCAGACGTTAACTCAAACACTTGCATTAAATCTCCACCATCAAAATTTTCTATTATGTTTCCCAATTGCTTAGTAGCAGAGTACAGGTTCAGACATGAAAACAAATGGCGGTAGGGGTAGGAGGTAGGCGGTACGCTCTCAGTTATTAGAATTGGAAGTCAACACGTTGCGCAATATAATATTCAAACTGTTTGAAGAAGTTTGATTTCAAGTCAAACCTAAAGATACAGAAATCGATTCAAGTCAAACTTTTTCACATAAATAGTTTGATTTTCAAGTCAAGTCAAGTTTGTTGAGTAAAATCAAACTAGTTTGACTTGATGCATCTCTAAGTCTATTTATCAGAGGAACAGCCCAAATATTTTTCAAGTAAGCTTGAGCGTTTTTGTTTCATTTGGGCCAATTGCTCTTTTATCTTTAAATTTTGTTGTTTTCTTTATTCCCTTGTTTCAAACTGCTCTTCTTTTTTTTTGTAGTAACTGATCTTGATATCTAAAAGCTCTTCATGTTTTTTCTTCAAACTCTCGTCAGTTGTTTTCCTTTTTTAAATTTTTTTACCACATTCAACATCATAAGATGGTGATTCTACACTTAGTGTTTCATTATTGTCATCATTCCTTTCACTTAGGGATGAACAGTTTTCAAAATTATCAGGCTGACTGTTATTATTTGGTATATTATTTGAGGATAAACTGTTGACTGTATGGGTAAATGCAGTTGATGGTTTATCTCCCATTATTTCATCAAGTTTTTCAAAACATTTAAACTTAGTACCTCCTCTACCTGTTCTGTTCTTCATATCTTTGATGTCCTGATCAAATTTTGCCATTTCACTTCACACTGTAAAGCATTTTTTTGGAAGTTATTACTCACAAATTCATCCGAAATGTTTTGCCAGACAAACCTTTGTTTTTTGACAATATTAAAGTTTTCTTTGTGATTCTCATAAGCTGTTATCAAAGCGATGGTTTAATTATAGGACCAAGATGAATAACTTTCATTTTGTTCCCCTTCAATAGGACTACATGGTACAGTATTCTCCTATCCTCTGTCAAGAGGATAGGAGGATTTTAGTAAAATGAACTCTTCCCTTTTCGCGTCGTCTAGCACTTCATGGGCAAAGGTAATATCTGAAAATTATGAATGGAATTCAATACGTATTCTCTAATAAATTATTGAAAATACCTTGTTGACAACGTTTTGCATCTCTTTCATTCATTTGTACAGTGTACACATAGTTTGATTCATGATCATATAATTGAACATGTTTTAATATACTCTGGTTTGCCATCTTCAGGTGCAATTTTTGTTTTTATTTATTATTTTCACCAAAGAGGGTTGTCTGTGTAAAAATTTGAAATATATATATATATATATATATTTATATAAACATCAAGTTTTGAGGTTAACTTTTCAAATGTAATCCAACTGATTAAACTGATAGAAGATATTCTACGTTCAGAATAATTACCTACTTGCGTTCACTTTCAAAATGTGAAGGAAAAAACTGATTGAAAACGATAGAACGATCGCTGTAACTGATCTATCTGATTTTTGTTACATAAATCACTTCGTTCAGTTCGAAAGAACACTAATATTAAGTGTGTATGAGCGCAGTGTCATGTCATGATTCGCCCATTCAAGCGCGATGGTGATTATCTATGCGCATCGATCTCGCCTCTATACTTACTGTCTACGTCAGATTTTTCACAAAAAACAATTCAATAACTGTGACTGTAACATTAACTTCGCATTTTACTAAAACTGAAAATAGAACAGTTTTTCTTCTTGGGCACCTTATCCGTCGACACGGTGTATATACATCAACTTTTATAGTATTTTTTCTATACATTTATATATATATATATATATATATATATATATATATATATATATATATATATATATATATATAAATATAAATATATATATATATATATATATAAATATATATATATATATATATATATAAATATATATATATATATATATATATATATATATATATATATATTTATATATATATATATATATATATATATATATATATATATATATATATATATATAAAACTTTAGGATATAATGGAATGAAATTTGGAGAATCTGTTAAAACCATAAAACTGCATGTAATTCAACTTCATGCAACTTCCCGATTCACCGGACATAAACTTCCGATTTTTAAATGGGATACCTTGTATTTTTTCAGTTTGTCTCCATAGGATATTTAGAATACAACCCAACCATGTATCATTTGTTACTGTTTGTTTCAACCTCAATAAGATTATTCATTTACAGAAAGTCTTAATGTAATGGTATTTTCAGTTTTTTATAGAAAGTTTCTCTAGAACCGTATAAAGTGCGGTATAAAATTGATCGTAATAGAATGCTCGTTTTTCTATCCCTACGAGCCACCATGGTGGCATTTGAAAAAAATAGTAGTTGAAATTTTAAAATGAAACGTCACATAGCTGATACATTATAATCAAAAACAGTGAAATAAATATATATATATATATATATATATATATATATATATATATATATATATATATATATATAAGTAGATGAAAGTTATCGGGTATAGGTCTTTGGAAATAAAATTAAACACACAAAATAACAGTTGTAAGCTGAAAATACAAATACAAATATGTGTGAATAAAAACTTACTAGGAAATACCGTGGACAAGAACATACACGATTAAAAACACAAACTCTTCAAGGAACAGTAAAATATAAGTTACACTAAGTCAAATGCTCACAGCCAATGAATCATAAATAATGCAAACGATAAAGAACATGAAAAACTTATACAAAAATTTCTCTTTAAGACAAAAACCGTCATGTGGTGAGATAACGGAAAAGTCTGGTCTGAATGAATAATTTAAAAATGGAACGAACTACAAAATTGCACTGTAAATATTACTCAACTGATTTATGTCAGATTTGAAATTAACTGTACTGACTGTTTTTTTGATGTAATACATTTCATGAAAGAGTCTCTTTTTATAATTACTTTCGTATTTTAAAATTTTTACATCAGGAAAATTAAACGAATGCCCTGTTTCCTTATGATGCTTAACTAACGCACATGAATTCTTTAGGATTTTACAATCACTCTTGTGCTGCGTGATTCTTTGCTTAAGCCATTGTTGCGTCTGTCCAATGTAAACTCCCTCACACTCATTACAACCTATTGTATAAGTTTTTCATGTTCTTTATCGTTTGCATTATTTATTGATTCATTTGGCTGTGAGCATTTGACTTAGTGTAACTTATATTTTACTGTTCCTTGAAGAGTTTGTGTTTTTAATCGTGTATGTTCTTGTCCACGGTATTTCCTAGTAAGTTTTTATTCACACATATTTGTATTTGTATTTTCAGCTTACAACTGTTATTTTGTGTCGTAGATTTTCTCCTGATGAAGCCAATAAAATTTGGCGAAATATTGAGAATTTAATGGATTAATGGTTTAATTTTATTTCCAAAGACCTATACCCGATAACTTTCATCTACTTAGTATATAAAGGTCGATAAATAACAAAAATTTCTATATATATATATATATATATATTATATATATATATATAGATATAGATATAGATATAAAGATATATATATATATATATATATATATATATATATATATATATATATATATATATATATATATATATACAGGGTGATTCACGGTGGATGGCACATTAGACGTTTCTGGTTAACCATACAACGGATCACTCTGAAAATTCAATGGAGGACAACATTCCGAAATTCTAGCAGCTTTTCGAATTTCCAATAATCTACAGGGTATTCTATTTGAAATAAACAACTTACAGTCACTATTTCAAGCTAACAAAATAACTGTATTTTTTGACCACCCTGAATTGAAATAACGGAGATTAGGCTGAAGTGTAGGAAGCTCCCAAGTATCAGCAAACTTAAACCGAAATTTCGATATCGTTGTATTTCTTAGCTCAAAGATATCAGAGTTTTTAGAGGTCTCGATTTCCGACGAAAAAAAAGAAAATAATTTTTATTTCGAAAACGGTAACAGATAGGTATAGGGAAATATTATGAAAAGTTGCTTGGAAATTGTTGGAGATTCTAAAAATAATATAATATACAGGTAGTTCTATTTGAAAAATCAAAGTTGTGATTACTTTCTAATAGAAGTGGCAACACCGCATTACCGAAAATATTTTAGTTGGGTAGAGAATGTGACTATGCCCTCCATTGAATTTTCAAAGTGATCCGTTGTATGGTTCACCAGAAACGTTTAATGTGCCATCCACCGTGAATCACCCTGTGTATATATACATATATATATATATATATATATATATATATATATATATATATATATATATATATATATATATATATATATATATATATATATATATATATATATATATATATATATATATATATATATATATATATATATATAGGTACAGGGTAGCGAGAAAGTCAGGCAACAAGGTTTTAAACGTATAATCAACAAATTTCCCTCAGAGATGGATTGTTTGAAGAGATGTAATTAAGTGGCCGGCAAGATCTATCGACTTGAATCCACTTTATAACAAACAAAACTGATTCAAAAACTCTCAAATGTCTTGAGATACAAACAATTTCTCCATAAATGATAAACAATTCTATTCGAAGCTTCAAATACAGATTGTATTATTGGTAAGACACAGGAGGCCAATATTTTAAGATCCTATGGTTAAGAAAACTATCAATATTTTTGTAAATTTGTATGAATTGAAAAAGTACATATTGTATATCTTTGAAAATTGTTTCTTTTATTTTTTTAGTTATGTGGTACGTATTCTGTATTTTTGAAAAAAGGACGAAATCAGCTTTTCAACGTAAGGTAAGTTTTAATGACTTTTTGCAATATCACCAAAGTTTGAAGCATTACTTAACTCATTTGTGGATTGTGTCTTTTTGTTATACTTTGAAAGTTGTATCGCAGCTCGACATAACCTCAAAATCATGTATATTGATAGCATATACGAATATTTATCAAAATGTACCATGGGGCATATTCGGTCACCTAAATAAGGGGCACTTTCAGCCAGTGGTCGAATCTCCTAAACCGGGTGGAAAGCTATAATATCATTGAAACAATGATGTTTTTCAGATGGTACAAAGGTATAGAAAAAAAACAAACAGAACAGATATAAGTGAAGGTAATATGAAAAATGCAATTCAGGAGGTTTTATCGAAAAGAATATCTCAAAGAGAAGCTTCGAGATGTTTCGACATTAAACGTGGAACATTCATAGAGATATTCTCTAAGGGAACATTACTTTCTAGAATAAAGAAATTACGTGACAAATATTCAGCTGAACAATTGCCAAAGCTTTATAAAGATGACCATGTACTAAGAAAAGGAAAAACTGTGAAAACAGAGAATGAAACTCTCGGATTTACCGATACTCCGGAGAAGGATCGGTTAGAACAGCTGGAGAATGAAAGAGGGATTCGTAAGAGAAAAAATAAGAGAGTAAAATACAAAAAGCGATTAAGCAAGTTTTGCGAAAGTAGTATTGAATCAAATCACACAGTGGTTTTGGAATCAGACGACGTTTCGGACAAGAGCGAAGGAGAAATTTTCCCGATTTTATTGCGCGACGATGATATAATATATGAAACTGATTATTTATCAGTTAAATTCTGCACTGAAGTTAAAGTAACCTATTATATAGCCAGGGTAATATCTCCAAAATCAACTGAATTTGAGGTAAAATTTTAACGTCGTGAAAAGCCATTGAATACATTTTTTTAACAACCGGTTGATGACATTATGCGTGATGATATCGTTTTGAAGTTGCCGGAACTAAATTCAGCTAAAACAGCTAGAATAGCCTCTTTGCTCACGTTTAATATCAATTTAAGTGCTTCTGATTGTAACTACAATAACTAATTGAATTTGTAAGTGAAAAATGTTATCAGTATAAGATTTTCTATCATTTCAAAACATTTTATTTATTCACACTCTCTACTATCGAATCTGCCCCACCGCATGGTTGTAACTGCTCCTCCGAGGGGGCAGTGTCATCTTTTTGACACTATTTCTTTACATGAATGTATCTTCTGTTATATTTTTTGTCTGCTCAAATTTTTCACGATATGTTATATGATAAGGTGTATTTTTTTATAACTGTGGCATAATATGCCGCTATTGATTGAAAATGACAAAAATATGCGAGTTTGAATTCAAACATGATGAATGTTTATATATATATATATATTTATATATATATATATATATATATATATATATATATATATATATATATACGGGTGATTCATTAAGGGTGGCGACCGGCCGTATCTCGGAAACCGTATGTCCTAGAATTTGAGGCAAAAATTTTTATATGCAAATCTGCCCTAAAAAAATTATTAAAAATGTTTTTGAGTCCAAAGTTTTCCGCTAGGTGGCGCAATCTACCACTTATAAAATATAATTGGATTTTTTACGAAATATTCCCAAATTTAGGCTGGTAAAAAATATCAAATTTAGAAACTACTGTCCTAATTCCACAACTCTTATTAGAGTCATTTTTCTGTATTACCTATTCTGAAATGGTGGGGGAAGTTCTCTTTATTTGACATAAAAAAGACTGGAACTCCATAATGCATGAACCGATTTTCGAAAACGTAGACTCTATGCAAAGAGTATTGAATGTTGATTTCAGTAACAAATAACAAACACACTTTTAATTTTCCAATCGGCAACTAGAGGGCGTTATGTAACACCTAGCTCTATTTATGATTTTTTTCGAGAAATTTCAAATGCAATGCTATGAATCTAACTAGCTAACAAAAAGCCAAATTTGATGACTTATTGACCTGTCAAAACCGCGATCTGATATCTCTTTTCATTCCAAAGATATTGGCATTTTTTGATGAGTGTTGGTGATTGTTGGCTCGCCCTGTAAGGTGGAAGAGAAATTATGTTGCTAAAACTGTTTTGAAAGAAAAATGACAAGTAGAAACGCATCATGAAAATATTTATCAACATTACATAATGAAACAAAACTAGTCCGGTCAAATTAGACCAAAAAATAAGAGTGAAGTTATAAAAATTCGCACCCATCTGAAAATTTGTAGGATTGTTCAAAACACCATTATAAATGAAATCTGAAAAGTCTTCATCGATCTGATACGTGCAAAAAAATTTACTCGGGTTCGAATATCATAAAAACGGTTCTTTTGCGATTTTCAGCAAAGTTTTATCATGAAATTAGTTCAGACAAAAATCGTAGATCACCTAATTATCTATAAAAAACGATTTCATAAATTTTTTTTCCTCAGAGCCACCGTTTTTGAGATTAACGATTCAGAAAGTTGAAAGAAATGCAAAAAAACACTAGCTCAAAGGTGGCGTTGAAACGTGCATTACTTGTTATTTTATTTTCAAAACAATTTTAGCAACATAATTTCTCTTCCACCTTACAAGGCGAGCCAACAATCATCAACACTCATCAAAAAATGCCAATATCTTTGGAATGAAAAGAGATATCAGTTCGCGGTTTTAACAGGTCAATAAGTCATCAAATTTGGCTTTTTGTTAGCTAGTTAGATTTATAGATTTGCATTTGAAATTTCTCAAAAAAAACATAAATAGAGCTAGGTGTTACATAACGCCCTCTAGTTGCCGATTGGAAAATTAAAAGTGTTCTTGTTATTTGTTACTGAAATCTACATTCAATACTCTTTGCGTAGAGTCTACGTTTTCGAAAATCAGTTGATGCATTATGGAGTTAAAGTCTTTTTTATGTCAAAGAAAGCGAACTTCCCCCACCATTTCAGAATAGATAATACAGAAAAATGACTCTAACAAGAGTTGTGGAATTAGGACAGTAGTTTCTAAATTTGATATTTTTTACCAGCCTAAATTGGGGAATATTTCGTAAAAAATCCAATTATATTTGTGGTAGTTTGCGCCACCTAGCGGAAAACTATGGACTCAAAAACATTTTTAATAATTTTTTTAGGGCACATTTGCACATAAGAATTTTTTTCCCCAAATTCTAGGACATACGGTTTCCGAGATACGGCCGGTCGCCACCCTTAATGAATCACTCTGTATATACTGAGTATCCTGAAATCAGACATCAATATTTCGACCACATATTCTACTTCCAAAAATAGAGATAAAAGTTCATATGAACTAGGTTCCACAACTTCTTAGTTTTTAAGATACAGGGTGTTAAAGGTGAAGACCTGATGGTGATTTTTTGTAAATATTTTCGAAACCTTTGAAGGTAATTGGACGAAATTTGGTACAGCTACAATATTTTTCATGCTCTATTTAATGTACTAAAAGTTAGTATTGCAGTATTACAGGAGTGCGGAGTGCAGGAGGGTATTGTCGCAAAATTGGGCCCAAATTTTTTGTTGGTCAATTTTTAGTAATTTTGACTTCCAAATTTGAAAATATGAAGCTTTTTGTACAAATAAGGTACTTTTCTCATACTTCGCTAGGAAGCAGCATTTTCGAGAAAAATGCATTTGAATATTTCTTTACGAATTGATTGTTGTCCCGAAATTAGACGTCAATATTCTGACCACGCATTCTACATCCAAAAATAGATTTAGAAGTTCATATAAATTAGGGTCCACAACTTCTTCGTTTCAAAAGTGAAGACCCGATAACGGTTTTTTATTAATATCATATTTGAAATCACTATTCTAGTCTAACGCGAAGTGTGGTGCTGCATTTTCTCAACAAGGTCGGCAATTATTCTTGGCGTTATCTTTGAAAGTGCGCAACCAATATATTCTTTTTTCATTAGAATTTGACAAATATGAAATTTGTCATTTTAAAGCCCAAAATTTGTAGTCTCTCGGGCCTCCCTATGCCCTTCCCCCCAGTTTGGGAACCACTGAACTAAACATTAAGGAACAACTATTTGAGGTTTGCTTATTCTAACATTTAGATAAGATGCTCGAAAGGGTTGCCCTGCTCATGAAGGCATATTAAGGCTTTACGGGTAATCGCATGTGAAGCTTGCGAAACTTCAAAATGGTTTTGCCGTATTTGATTCCTTGCCACACGTATTCTTTCACACAGCTCCTCCTCGTTGTCTATTTCTGTTGCGTATACTATATCTTTTATACGGCCCCAAAAATAGTTGTCTAATGGATTTAAATCCGGTGATCGGGCTGCCCACGGAATAGGAACACCTCTTCTAATCCATCTACTCGGAAATAGCCAATTCCTTATATTCACACCATACTGAGCTGGCTCACCGTCGTGCTCTGCCATTGCATAAACCACGTACAAAGTGGATATCTGCTAATTCTCTATTTGAGAACCTCTGCATTACTACTAAATACCTTTTTTTCCGGCAACAAGCAGCACAATTAAAAACTGGGCGATTAGTAATTGACGGCTTATTTTCCTTTACCTAGAAAATCAAAAGAAAGTTCATTTTTTTCTAGGTCTACTGATTATTTTCTCTTCGATTTGCACATTGAAAAACAAAAAATCAATTCGTAAAAAAATATTCAATTGCATTTTTCTCGAAAATGGTGCTTCCTAGCGAAGTATGAGAAGAGTACCTTATTTGTACAAAAAGCTTCATGTTTTCAAATTTCGAAGTCTAAATTACTAAAAATTAACCACCAAAAAATTTGGGCCTAATTTTTCGCCAATACCCGCCTGCACTACGCACTCCTGAAAATATTGCAATACTAACTTTTAGTACATTAAACAGAGCGTAAAAAGTTTTGTAACTGTACTAAACTTTATCCAATTACCTTCACAGGTTTCGAAAATATTTACAAAAAACCACCATTAGGTCTTCACCTTTAACACCCTGTATCTTAACAACTGAGAAGTTGGGGACCCTAGTTCATATGAACTTTTATCTCTATTTTTTGAAGTAGAATACGTGGTTGAAATATTGAAGTCTAATTTCGGGACACCCTTTATATATGTAAGTATCGTCCAACCTAACGATGCGCTCAGCGTAGTCGACTGAGCGGGGCAGTGTGGTTTCTCAAAGATTTATCAGGTCGTCATATCCAGATACCTTCACCACTGTTCATTTTTAATTGTATATTTGACACTGACATAAATTGTATATTAAATTTGTTGAAAACATATTTGTTTGTGAATTAATGTACTTGTTTGTTGATTCAGGTAATGTTATAATGTGTTGAATTAGTTTAATGTATGCAATTATGTGTTTTAATGAAACTTTCAGTTATTGCTAGCATCAACAGCCGTACTTAAACAATAGATTTTAGAGTACCGTAAAGATGACTGAGTTATTGATATTATCAATGTTCTACTCCATCATTTAAAAAAATTCATGAGAATTAAATTACCCATCTGTTGAGATACTGGTCATTTAGTGAATGATGTATTTCATTTCTATTTCATTGAATTAGTTGAAATAGCAATTTGGTTTGTATAGTATATATATATATATATATATATATATATATATATATATATATATATATATATATATATATATATATATATATATATAGTGTCAAACTGTGTCAATAGAGTTTTTTTACCTGCTATTTTTTGCCTTGAATCAATAAGTAAATACATGAATATATATATATATATATATATATATAAATAAATATATATATATATATATATATATATATATATATATATATATTTTAATTGAATAGCTGTAATTGTTGCTTCACAAGATTTGTAACTTTATTGAATGTGTAGGGTAATGTATTTTTATTTGTGATTTGTCCGACTGCCATTACCCCCAAAATTGTATATCACAGAAGTAATATTCTAACTAGTTAATAAATAAGATGTTAAGAAATTGATTACATACGTATCTGAAAAATTGAAATTTAAAGCTGATTTTTCAAGACATCAGACAACTGTTTCGATTCATATTTATAATTACTTAACATGTTTCACTTTTCATAGTCTCCAAATTTTTCCTTGTTCGACTCTGGCAAATCTAAACTGTTATATACTTAGACAAAGTTTCGGAACTTTTATGAATTTCCTTCAGAAAGCATTAAGAACATTTAATCTCTAAAGTGAAGCACCGCATTTTCACACGCAAATTCTTATCGTGTTTATGAGAAAGTCTAGAATTGTTACCGGCGAAATCTGATTTGCCCCAAAAAAAAAAACCAAGAAGTGAAAAAAAATTATTTCCGCATTCATTTACGTTTCAGTGAACATTATTTTTTTCCATTCGAGTGCTTTCGTTTTGGACTGATTCTATTTCGGTGTCTATGCTTGAAGGATTTCATATAAAAGGAATAATTCTATGGCGAGAACATGAAATATTTGAACACGTAGTAATATTTCTGTAACGAACTTTTCCATATTCAGTGAAAAACAAGTATTTTTCTAGATCTTCAACATATGTGAAATATCTTAATCTTCCAAGGTAAATGATCAAAATTGATGGCTTAAAGTTGTTTTCCAGAGGAATGATATCAATAACGAATTACTCCTTCAGAAAATATTTTGATTTGAGAGAAGTATGGAGAAAAGCGTTGATGTATTATACATTTGAAATCACAAACAAAACCTATTATCGGAATCTTATATGAATTTTTGAAGAAACATGCATCAAATTTCGTGGTAGATATATATATATATATATATATATATATTTATATATATATATATATATATATATATATATATATATATATATATATATATATATATATATATATATATATATATATATATATATATATATATATATATATATATATATATATATATATAATATATATTTATATATATATATATATTTTTATATATATATATAATATATATTTATATATATATATATATATATATATATATATATATATATATATATATATATATATATATATAAATATACAGGGTGGGCCATCCATAACTTTCCACCCCGAATTTTGAGCTTTGAGAGGGAATAACGAAAAAACGCTCGGACAGGTCAAATTTTGTTGAAAGGGGGACAAATAAGGGTGTTCAAATGAGTTTGATATCACTACCCCTCTAGCCGCAACCCCTAACAGCTCTCAATTTTGAATAGGGAAAGGGGTTCGAGCAGCACCTTGTTGGAAAGGCAATTCAATTTCCTGCATGAGTGTATTTTTTTTCATCGCTTATTAATTATTATACAGAGTGACTCAGTATTGCATCAATAACTTCCACACGCCGAATTTGGATCTTTGAGATGGAAAAAACGCTCGGACGGGTCAAAAAATGAATTCGATATCACTACCCCTCTAGCCGCTACCCTAACAGCAATTATTTCAATTCAAATGAAAGCGCACGATTTACTTTGTAAATATTATTGTTTTCACCTTTTCAGTTATTGTCTCGGTTTCAGCATTTTCAACATGTGTTTGGCATACGCGTAGTGATCGAGAAATTACAAAAAAAGGCGGCGATAACAGATTTCGTTGATATTGAGATGGAGAAGCTGTTGGAAAATGAGAATTCATCTAGTTATTTCAGACTTTAAAAAAAATGAGAGCTGTTAGGGGTTGCGGCTAGAGGGGTAGTGATATCAAACTCATTTGAACACCCTTATTTGTCCCCCTTTCAACAAAATTTGACCCGTCCGAGCGTTTTTTCCATCTCAAAGATCCAAATTCGGCGTGTGAAAGTTATTGATGCAATACTGAGTTACTCTGTATAATAATTAATAAGCGATGAAAAAAAAATACACTCGTGCAGGAAATTGAATTGGCTTTCCAACAAGGTGCTGCTTGACCCCTTTTCGCGATTTCAAAAATTAGAGCTGTTAGGGGTTACGGCTAGAGGGGTAGTGATGTCAAACTCATCTGAACACCTTTATTTATCCCACTTTCAACAAATTTTGACCTGTCCGAGCGTTTTTTTGTTATTTCATCCCAAAGCTCAAAATTCGGGGTAGAAAGTTATGGATGGCCCACCCTATATATATATATATATATATATATATATATATATATATATATATATATATATATATATATATATATATATGTATATATATATATATATATATATATATATATATATATATATATATATATATATATATATATATATATATATATATATATATATATATATATATATAAAATAACTAAAGCTCTTCCGTGGTAGTTGTAGTTTTATTGCAAGTTTATTTGTCTCATCAATCTCTTGGGTTATTAGAGACCACTTCAGGATTAATATTCTATATTTTTGACAATACATTTATATCCTGTAAGTAATTTTTCACTGATGTTATATCACACAAATAGCGTAGGCTGCTGCTGACTGTTCCTAAGTTGTGACGATCACGAACTGTTGAAATGCAGGACATTCTATTAAGAAATGCTTAACTGTTAGAATATCATTACATCCTGAGCACTTCGGCTTTTCATTCTTCTGGAACAGATAGTCATGTGTTAGGCGAGTATGTCCAATTCTCAGGCGCTTCAGCAAAACCTGAGCTGGTCGATTGAGGTTTTCTTTCCAACATTTGGTATCAGGTTTGATTTCGGCCAATTTATTGTTGCTTTGCTTCCAGTTTTGTTCCCAGGTGGATGCGGTGCTTAAGATATGTTTTGAAATCACATTTTGAAACGTAGTTATCATCTATGTTGTTGTTAGAGTTGTTGTATTTAGATGCCTCTTGGTAAGCTATCTCATTACCTTGAATACCAACGTGGGACGGAACCCACAGAAATTTATTAGATTTGTTAGCTGATTTCAAAGTGAACAATTGATCCTTTATATGTTTCAGATGGATGTTCTTGGGATATAATTGCATTAATCTACTCATTGAGTCAGTAATGATGAGATATTTATTGCCATTGTTGTGTTCGGCATATTCCAACGTATTTCGAATTGCGTAACATTCTGCGGATATATACTGTTCTGCGGGTTTAATTTGCAGCATATGGTTCTGGTCGGTGTTATCGTTGCCGAAGCAACGCCAGCCTCACTTCTGGTGGCATCAGTATATATCTTTTGAAAGTCTGGATGCTTGTCAATAATTTCCTGAAAAGCACTTTGAATTATGTAAGATCTTCTTGTCGTGAATTGATAGTTCAAAGTTACAGAATGGGGTTTTGATAACCCATGGAGGAGCACTAATTTGTGTATCTTCTATAATTGAGGGAAATTGAAAACTCCATATGCAGCTTCACTCTCTGATAAAAAGGAGGGGTTATCCTTTTACGTTGATCGTATAAATTGTTAAAACGTTTTTCATGAGTGTGATAGTAGGACGGATTGGATTTATTTGCATATAGAGAGGACGCATATATCAAATGTAAAGTATTGCCTTCTCTTTTCTAAGGGGAGTTCTCCCGTCAAGGCATGAAGGCTTTCTGTTGGACTAGTTCGAAAAGCCCCTGTGGCTGTTCTGAGAGCTGTATGACTTGTAATGCTTTTATGAGCATTAGCTAGCGGACGCGTATGCCTGGGATCCATAGTCTATTTTGGAAAGTATTAAGGATTTATAAATGTTGAATAAAATTTTCTGGTCGGCTCCCCATGTAAGGTGGGACAAACATTTCAAGATATTCAATCCATTTTGGCATTTGAGTATCAAATTTTTCAGACGAAAGTTCCAATCTAGTCTACTATCAAATATCATTCCTAGAAATTTTATTTGCTTCGCTTGTTAACATTTGCCATTGCGATTAAATTCGGAGCGATTGCTGCTTGCGGTGTGTAAATGTTGAAAAACATCGAATTGATATATCAACTTTACTCTGGCAGATATAGTAGCCACCTTCGGGTGTTCCGGACGTACGAGTTCTCGTTGCCGAAATGTTTTCGTCTGTCTGAAAGATGTGGTTCAATTGTTTCCGACTGGTGGCGCTGTGTCATATTTATATGCTATGGAGTTACTAGAAAGAAATTGTATGACCGTTTGAAATGTTGGTTTGGTTATCACTTTCGATGGATGATACTGATGAGCCCCAATAATGGCGAAACAGTCTGTCTATCAATTTCCATCGATTGTGATAAACAAATTAACATTTCTAACAATTACCGTCTAGGGTAGATATGGATATTTCGATGCTTCGTGAACTCTTTTAAACAGCTCTGCTAGGAGGTTTGTTTGATTAGTTTCAAATAAATGTCCTAGTTCACTTAATTTTATAACCACGGGCGTGTTTTCCGTTTAACATGAATAATTCTCACTTATATATTATATATATATATATATATATATATATATATATATATATTTATTTATATATATATATATATATATATATATATATATTAGTGGCGGCTCGTGAGGTTTTGGTTTAAGGAGGCTACAAGAGCTGTTAAAAAATACAACATAAGCGAAAATTTTTAGGATTTCAAGGTCAACCGCCTTATAATTTAAAGAAAATCAAAGTAAAACAAGCACCCTAAGCTATTAATTTGTTTTCACTTTCGAGTGTCTACCTTGAGACCTATAACTCCTATTTACAATATTCACAAAAACTCTTCTCAGCCAATTAATCAATTCATCTATTCATCAAATTTTTTTTTCTTTCACAAAATAGGTACCTAGCTACCTACTTAACGAATTTGTTAACAGCTGGTGAGAGCAAATAAAAAGTTATTATATATTTTTGAAGATTAGCGGGATTCTGCGATCTTTAACGTTAGCAAAATGATCTATAATATCATAAAATTTTTGTCTTTCGCCAAAAGTTTTACCAATTCCTTTTCAATAGACAACAAACTAATATTTTTCAAAAGATCCTGGCTCATTGAATTGCGTGAATAAGTTACCATTCTCTTAAGAGTGAAAAACGAGCGCTCTACGGAAGCCGATGTCACCGGGATAGAAACAATTAGACATAGGAATTTATAAACTTGGGGTAAATCTTGATTCGAATCATTATCGAAAAGGTATTTAATAGTCCTCACATGATTTTCATTTTGCCCTAAAATTTCATTGTCATTATAAACAACAAACAGTTCACTTTATCAAAAAAAGTGTATTTTTGACATAAATTTTCCAAAAGGTTATCTGGAAAATTAGCCGAAAATCCGGTAAACAAATTTTTATTGAGTAAGTCGAAGAAATGCAGTTCTTTCAAATCAGAGAACCTTATTTCTATTTGACCCCTAATAGTATCCAAAATTTCATAAAATATTTGCTTATAGTGAAGCTCCATATCTGCGTAACTGAATTTCTTTCGTTTTGGGCTAAATTGAGTCGTATCATCAGTAGCTTGAAATACAGAAAATAGTTTTTTAAAATAAACTTTTGCACGAAATTCTGAAATTTTTTTCAAAAGAAACATGTGTCGATTTCGTGAGTAAATTACATCTGAAAACTTGTGCTGTAAGATTTGAAAAACTATTTCTGTTTGTTCAAAAATTAATTTAAAGATGTTTAAAAAATATATAAACTCCTTATCTTGTAAGTAAGATATTAATCCGCGTGCGGTATTCAAAGTTACTTTATCAGTGAAAAATTCCTCACTTTCAACTATAGAATTAAATCCTCAAATCCTAAGCGGCCCCAAACAGAGACATTTTCCCTGGTAAAAAGTAAACACTGCCACCAAAATTATTTTTATTTTTACCTGTGATCCGGTTAGGCAAGGATGTCTCTCATAATTTCTTGTATTAAAACCGCGGTTTTGTTGTCTGTTACGCTGCACCAAATTGTTTAATTCAGGGGTAGGTCGAAATGTTTTTATCAAAACTTAGTGCACTAAAGTTATGGGATAACAAATACTCCACTAAGTCACCATTGAAATTTTTGAAATTAATTTCAGTAACCAAACTCATTTTAAAACAATACGTGAGCAATATAAGTAAACAATCTGTTTTCGGCCATTAGTCACTACAATCACACTACTATTAAATTAATGCTTTCCAACGAATTCACTCGATTTTACCCGAAATTCTATAGTTGTGATTGGTCGACATTGTATGAGACTCAGGCTCCATCGGTGTTGCCATTTACATGTGTTTTGCTTTTCTATTGCAATGAAGTATTCATTGGTAGTATTCGCACCGTTGTTTGCTTTTCTGTGGCAGGCATAATGAACGTTGAGAATATACCTTTTTAAGCCTCCGCAGCGTTGCCACTAGTGATGCCGCCGAGACGAGAGATTCTCGTCTCTCGTCTCATCTCGTCTCGACGAGACGAGAGAGATATTTTCTCTCGAAAAAAAATTCGAGACGATACGAGCGAAAGCCTCTCTCTCGTCGAGAATTTCTCGTTTCTTCCGATCTCTCGAGCAAACATTTTTAAAAATTTTACAAATTAAACAGTTAAGCCGTTATTCATGTCATGTTTCCTTTTGTTTTTATCAAAGTATGCAAAAATCGTGATAAATATTTAGATAGGTATGTCTCTCGTAATATCCTTTGAAAATAAGCAGTGTAAATTGTACTTAGTTTTTACGTTATCCATTTTAAATTAATAGCGGGTAGTTATTAGTAGTATATAGTAATAATATATACAGGGTGTGACTTAGTTAGCACTATTGCTATCTTCGATTGGCAAACTAACAGCCGTATTCACCATCAGCTGCTAACTTTTTATCAGGCCGCTAAATGCGTAAAGGCGACTACACATATAGCTGTCTACTTGACAAGTATGCTTTTTCAAGCTTTTTGTACAATATTATAAATGAAGGTGTGTATGGTAAAACTCGCAAAGACTTCTGCTGTATTTTACCATACACACATTCATGTATAATTGTACAGAAAGTTTGTGTCAGCATACTTGTCAAGTAGACAGCTAGGTGCGTAGCCGCCTTTACGCACTCACACAGAGCCTATTAAAAAGTTAGCGGCAGATGGTGAATACGGCTGTAAAACTTACAGCTTTTTTCTGCTGACTGGTAAAACAGAAAAATAATTAAACATTGCATTTTTGAGTAAATAAAGAAAAACATACCGTATATCATTACACATTTGGATTTTACTTAAATTTTAAGACATAAAGGTCTACATAACTTGTTTTGATTTATATTTTGAGGTTGAGGGTTGATCACTCGGTTGATCATTTTCGTACATGTCGATGTCACTTTCTACTTCTTGCACAGGCGTATAGTTTTATCTTTGTCACTCTCGTCCATTTCTATATCACTATCGCTTTGATGACTTAAATGTTCTCCAAATTTAAAAAAAATTGACCTGTTCTTTTTATGTTTAAATTCTTACAAATAACCAACCGCACGCTATAAGACACAAATCATAACTAAAAGTTTTAAAGAAAAACTATAATAACCCTAATTCCATACTCTTTTCTTTAACAATTATTATATTGCTTATCTAGATCTCGGACAATAGGTGACAATCCTGATTTATGAGTTTATGGTTAAGTTTACCCCGATTGGGTTTTTCTAGGAATTTACATAAATACAATGGTTCGTTCCATCATGTTTATAAGAGACAAAATTATGTGGAACTACTAATATTATCTAAATTTTTATATGACGAATACACAAATGTATATTGGTACCTTTTTATGTCCGACTTTTAAATGTTATTTCATATATATGAGTCTAGCAATCAGGTCGTCGCGAAAATATTTTTAGGGGAGGAGAAGATACCAATTCCCGACTTGCTTTATGGAAATGCCATCTTATATTATGAAAATCCTATATTATTAAAATGCCAACTGGCCAGAAAAATAAGAATGAAAAGTTCCCGCGTTTCTTTTTTTACTAAATTTATTACTATTTTACCAACTTTCCCTGTTAAATTTTCCAGCTCAAGCGTGGTTGGAAGAGGGGAGGGAAGGGGCGCTTTTTCTTATTTATGATGTATGTTCAGTTTTACGAGAACCTAATGTACAAGGAGAATTCTTTAAAAAAAAACGTTTCGTAGGAGAAAAAGGGCTTTATTTACACACCTATAAAAATGCAGGAATTTCAAATATTTATATTTATGCTGAATTTTTTTATCATGCATTGATTAAATCGACTAATAAAAGGTATACATTTAAAATTAATTAATACATAATATTTTTTTAATAAAAAATAATATATAAAAAAGTATACTTCTTTCAGTGATCGTCACATTCTCCGTCATTTACTATCTAGCATGGTGTTTACATTAGGTTAGAAAAAGGACTAGTCCTGACTTTACTGAAAGAATTATATATAAGTATATATTCTTAAATGATACAATTAATACACAAATAGGTATTTTTTTCCTCATTTCATTGTTTTATTATATTCTTTAGGTACTTACTTTTAATAATTTCATTTACTCTTGTAACTATGTTACAATATACCAAAATACAATAAATTCTTGTAATTATTAAAAATAATATTTTTTTTACTATTAACTTTAAATATCCATTATTGACCGTTTAACTGTTTAACGTTAAAAGTTACATTTTTCACCCGCATACAAGGAAGGAAAATGGCACTTTTTCTCCATCCTCCGTTAGGGAAGAAAAGTCTCCCTTTACACATTTTTCGTTTTTATTATAAAATTTATTTTTCCTCCCTCTAGTATCCAGGCATTAGATAATATGAGTTTATTATTACCTCCAATTAATTATTATAATAATGTATGTTTACTTGCTTTAGATGTTATAGTTTGCCAGGTTTTTTAAATATTGTTGTGAAGTACAAGGATAAATCGGAATAAAGCTAAATTTTATCGTATAGAAATTTTTTTTATGTTGGAAAGGTAGAAAATTATATACATTCTTCAGGAGAAAAGTTCATTTCAGTGTCGTACCCATAAAAAAAGTTTGGAGGGAGCAAGCCCTAATAAAGTACATAGGGATTTAATATATTTTTTTAAAGGGTCGAGACAAGACGAGACGAGACGAGAGGGAGGTTCTCTCGAGCCAGAGAAACAGACTCTCGTCGAGATGAGAGACACATTTTCTCTCGTCTAACGAGACGAGACGAGAGAGAGCCTTCTCTCGTCTCGTCGAGAGGCAACACTAGTAGCCACAAATCTTGAAATGAATGAAATGCAGTATATGTAAATACCATGATATAATGTAGGTTGAAAGGAAGGTAGGTGCATAAAATAATATGATTTTGATTAATATGAATATGCTGAATGCTGACTATTCAATATAATATATTAGTGATACACGGAATATTATTGAGGAGGAGGCTTAGCCTCCTTAGCCGCTTTTGAATAGCCGCCCCTGATATATATATATATATATATATATATATATATATATATATATATATATATATATATATATATATATGTGTGTTAAAAATAAGCCCATATATTGTTGGTAACATTGTCTATAACTTGAGTTAGCAACCCTGATTATATATTTCAGTTGTCTTTGTCTATGTTTCCTTTACTGAATAAAGTTAGTTAGTCTGCGTTAAGAAGTATGAGTGGTTGTTTCATTTCAACATTACAAAAGGTTATGTGCCCAGTAACGTGCCACGTGATAGTGAAACAGTAAAACTTCTTTGTGTAACGCAAGTATGGCTAGTAACTATATAATGAATGTACCGAAACCTAAGGGACGTGAAAACTATTCAGATTGGGCATTCGCGGTTGAGAACTTCTTAATTCTTGAAGGACTTTGGAAATGTGTGTCGCAAGTGGTCAACGAGACGGACGCCATTGCTAAAGCGAAAATCATCTTGACGATTGATGCATCCTTATATATTTATACAGAGGACGCGAAAACGACAAATGAATTATGGTCCAAACTGAAGTCATTATACGACGATTCAGGATTCACCAGGAAAATTAGTTTACTCAGAACTTTGATTTCCACCCGGTTAGAAAATTGTGACTCAATGGCGAGTTATGTGGACCAAATTGTGGAAACGGGACAGAAGCTACGAGGAACGGGTTCAACATCGATGATGAATGGATTGGATCGTTAATGCTGGCTGGTTTGAATGAGAAGTTTTCCCCAATGATCATGGCGATCGAACATTCAGGTATCACAATATCCACAGATTCAATAAAAGCGAAACTTCTGGATATGGAAAGTGATGTTGGTAACACTGGTAGTGCATTTGCCTCTAGAAGTTTCTGCGGGAATAAAACCAGCAGACAAGGTGGCAACACTGATGTAAAGAAGAAGAAGAATTTGAAAGATGTCAAATGCTACAGATGTAAACAGTCAGGAAACTACAAAAACAAATGTTCGAATACTTCAAATTCAGATTCAGAAAACAATAAAAGCAAATCAAGCAATGCTTTTAGTGCCGTTTTTCTGAGTGGAAGTTTTAAAAAGGATGACTGGTATGTGGATTCCGGTGCAAGTAAGCATATGACAGCCAATAAAAATATTTTAAAGAATACTATACAGGTATGCAACCAAGAAATAATAGTAGCAAATAAACTAAAGTCCCAGTCACTCATTCAGGTGATTTGATGTTGAAGACAGCAGTGGAAAATGATTATTATGAAATAACTGTAAAGAATGTGCTATGCGTTCCTGATTTGACCACAAACTTATTATCGGTGAGTCAATTAATCAACAACGGAAATAGAGTATCATTTGAATCAAACTGTTGTAAGATCTACAATAAACAAAGTGAATTTGTAGCAACAGCTGATCTGAACGATGGTGTATATAAACTCAACATTGTTAGTTTAAGCTTAGGGAAATGCTTGCTAAGTACAACAGAATCAGCTGATCTCTGGCATAGAAGACTTGGCCACATCAATACTGGAAGGATTAAACTACCCAGGTATTGCAAAAATCACAAGGCAAAACTGCATGGTGTGCTGCGAGGGAAAGCAATCCAGATTTCCATTTCCGATTAGAGGTTCTAGAGCCAGAAATTTCTTAGATGTCATTCATTCTGATGTGTGTGGTCCCATGGAAAACAGATCTATTGGTGGATCAAAATATTTTTTGACTTTTCAGGACGATTTCAGTAAAATGGTGTTTGTTTACTTCCTGAAGACAAAAGATGAGGTTTTTCAACATTTCAAAAATTTCAAAAAGAAGTATGAGTGGTTGTTTCATTTCAACATTACAAAAAAAAAAATATATATATATATATATATATATATATATTATATATATATATATATATATATATATATATATATATATATATATATATATATATATATATATATATATATATATATATATATATATATATATATATATATATATATATATATATATATATATATATATATATATATATATAATAGTATATTATGATATTAGGAGAATAAGTGATACTTTATGTGCTGAGCGTGGAAAGAACTCACTACGTTCGTCAGACAATCCATGGCAATCACATAAAGTATCTTATTCTCCGAATATCATATACTATTTTTTCTTCAAACGTGCATAATTTCATTCGAAATAAAACAATGAAAGGAAACGAATTTTTTAATAAAGATAACAAGATTGAATCTTCAACTTATTTCACTGTATATTGCCTTTTTCGTATCGTTGTCATGGATACGTACTTGTTTGACATCCATTAAAACAAATATTTCAAATTCGGTGGAGAAAATGAGTTTAGAAATGTGTAATGATCCTCCCGAGGTGGTAGAGGTAGCTAGAATAGCTATACAAAACTTGCTGCAGTATATGAAGCTGCGTTTGTTAAGTTCAACAAATGGTGCAATGGAAAAAAAGTAGTGCAATACTCTGAGAACATTTTGTTGGCATATTTTACCGAAATAGCACTGAAAATGAAGAGTTCTAGTTTGTGGGCTCATTATTCAATGATAAGGTCTGTGTTGAATTGGAAGCATAATGTGAACATTGAAAAATACAACAATTTGCGTGAATTTTTGAAAAAGCAAGGAGAAGGTTATAAGACAAGAGTCTTGTCAAGGGAACAGTTCAGCAAATTTTTGTCTGAAGCCCCAGATGAAAAGTATTTGGCGATGAAGGTAATAAAATTACATTTTGTTTGTTTCACATTGTGCTAACCAACACTTAATTTTTTAGGTTGTTTTGATATTTGGAATATCTGGGGCATGTCGTTGCGATAAACTAGTGAATATGACAGTTGATGATCTTGAAGATATGGGTTCTTTGCTGCTAATAAACATTCCGAACACTAAAACTAATAAGAGTAGAACCTTCGAAGTCCTGGGTTATGAATATCTGAGCAAATATAGAAAGTACGTTAATTTGCGCCCTGCCGATTTTGGGAAAGGCCTTTTTTTTTTGAAATATCAAAATGGGAAATGTTATAAAGCTGTTATGGGTATCCATAAAATTGGTAGTGTAGCAAAAGACGTGGCATTGTATCTGAAGATTCCGAATTGGAAAGAATATACAGGGCATTGCTTAAGAAGAACTTCCCCAACAATGTTTGTTGATAGTGGGGTGGATATCACTACGCTGAAAAGGCATGGGGGTTGGAAATCTGATGCAGTTGCCGAAGGGTACATCGAAGACTCTGTGCAAAGTAAAACCAAAATTGCTAAGAGAATTCTTCAACCTAGCTCCGCGGAAAATCTCGAACAATCTTCATTTAATGAACTCGATACAAGTAATGGATTTGTAAATGGCGTTCACTCTGGAAAAGTTGTTATGAATAGTACTGATATTGCAAGAAGTGGAGGATTCTTAAATGATGCAAATCTTCATAATCGTACTTTTACTATAAATATTACGAATAAATAATAAATACCATTGTGAATGAATCATAGTACTATAATGTGTTTATACGCTTAGGAGTATAAGTACTTATACTCCTAGTCATATAAATCACACTTAATGTCATTGAGAAACGTCACAAAAGTTATCACTTATATGACGTTTGAAGAAAAAAAAAAAAAAATATATATATATATATATATATATAAATATATATATATATATATATATATATAGTTGATAAGTTGATAAACCTTTTTATTGAACTATGCTCAGATGAAGTATAAGTGGGTATTAGGGTTTATAATATTGATGTTCAACTTGAAATTATTCCAAATTTTCTTCCATTCTTCAATGGTATATTTCATTCCAGAATAGAAGTAGATTTTGAATAATTTCAAGTTTAACATCACTATTATAAACCCTAATACCCACTAATACTTCATCTAATCATATATATATATATATATATATATATATATATATATATATATAATATATATATATATATATATATATATTCCTAGAGATATCAATTATTGGTATAACAGGTTTATTTCAAACATTACATTTTTAAAATTAAAATTCATTGGACGTTTCAATGGAGTTTCCATCTTCATCAGCAGAATGTTCGTCGGTAGTTAGTCACAATCAAGTAGTATTGTGACAACTACCGACGAACATTCTGCTGATGAAGATAGAAACTCCATAGAAACACCTAATGAATTTTAATTTTAAAATATAAAGTTTGAAAAAAACCTCTTATATAAAAAATAGATATATCTTAGAATAAATACAAAAAACAGATAAAAATCAAAAAAACAAATACACATATATATATATATATATATATATATATATATATATATTTATATATGAATATATATATATATATATATATATATGAATATATATATATATATATATATATTTATATATATATTATTCAAATATATTTTTTGACATCGCAAAAACCTCTCGATCCGGGAGGTATAAACTGGATTTAAACCACTATTAACATTATAATAATACCCAAAATTTCTTAGGAAGTAGCAAAATCAAATTCAATCCCTGCAGTTCTTAGAATTGTTTTGTTCAATAGCATATGAGCAAGGAACTCCGTTACAATATGTTGTTAGGGGTGACTTGCTGTGATGAACGAGACCTTGTCACGCTACTGCGTCATCGGATTGGTACATGTCGCACGACAACATAATAAGAGTAGATACTAGATATAGATTCAGTATTGAATATTATGCACTTATGCTAGACACCTACCGCCTTCCTTAGGCAGCTGAAGAATATGAAAGTTTTGCATTATGTTGAAATGATCCTATATTAAATGTAAATTTTTTCAAAAGACGTTTTGATATTCTGTTGAACGATGCCAATAATCAAGAAACTTTATTTTATTATTGCTACGCAAATATATATTTGTTGTTCATATTTATGATAAATATAGTTTGTAATAGTCAAAACGTAAATGTATAAATATTATTTTATATTTTTATGCGTGAACTGTCGCAAACCCTTCAAAAATCGATTCTAACATAACTTACCTCCAAGTTGAAATGCACAATCAACGCAAAAATCCCCAAATTATAACAGTCATACGTCAAAAATCACATATTCCGTAGACAATCCAGTATATTGAGATTTGAAACTAATTCAATAGGAGGTGTTTTGATGTTCGATAAATATATATATATATATATATATATATATATATATATATATATATATATATATATATATATATATATATATATATATATATATATATATATATATAAAAAGTAGATAAATCGTGAGGATGCAGTCAAAAGTACTGGGCTGTTCTAAAGAAGGCTCTGTGTTATTATGTCAACGTTTCGAAAATTCTTTATTTTCTTCTTCAAGACATCTACAAAGAAGGTTTACAATGCACAAATTTTCTTTTAAAAACAAATAGGTTAAAAACATTACTCACTTAACTTGAGGTTAGTAGTGAAAAAGTCAACATCAACAAAACACCTAAACTTTGAACTGCATCCTCACGATTTATCTACTTTTTCTTTAACTAGTCAGTCAAGACTACCCTTCGCCTTATATATATAATATATATATATATATATATATATATATATATATATATATATATATATATATATATATATATATATATATATATATATATATATATATATGTAATATATATATATATATGTAATATATATATATATATAATATATAATATATATATATATATATATATATATATATATATATATATATATAGTAGGAGTATAGTTTTACTAGGTTAAGGTCACAAATATAGTCAATTTTAATAATTTTTCAATTTTAAATATCACAAATTAAATAAAAATAAAAATTACGCGTTTCGACTTATGTCGTTTTCAAATAATAATTAACATAACCCTCAAATACAGTAACATCTATGCAAGTTTATCTTCTTCTCGTCTAAGTTATATGGCCTCTGTGGTGTGAAGAAGATAAACTTGCATAGATGTTATTGTATTTGAGGGTTATGTTAATTATTATTTGAAAACGACATAAGTCGAAACGCGTAATTTTAATTTTAATTTAATTTGTGATATTTAGAAGTGAAAAATTATTAAAATTGACTATATTTGTGACCTTAACCTAGTAAAACTATACTCCTACTATATAATAAAAGTGGTCAGTAAAATTTGAAAGAAAATATATATATATATATATATATATATATATATATATATATATATATATATATATATATATATATATCAGAGAAAGATTCCGGGGTTCAATCCGATTTCGGAAGTTCTGTTGGCGCTGAGAAGCACCGTTTGTTTCACGACGTTTCGCCAAAATCTCATTTGGCATTTTCAAGTGCTGCTGTACGTCTGGTGACTCGACGGCAACTACTGTTCTCCTCTGCTTGTAGCTCGGTTTTATTGGCATTGGCTGGTCTCGTTTCCTGATTGGCCGGTTCGCTGCATAGGCCCCGCCCCCTCACTTCTTGACTTGTTGTTTTATGCGTTTTCGCGTAAAAGGAATTACAGATAAAATTGGAAGAGTCTTGAGGAAAAATAACATAACACCAATATTTAAACCCCAGAAAACAATAGCCAATATACTTGGAAACCCGAAAGATAAAATCGGATTAGAAAACCACGGCGTCTACAGCATAACGTGTGCAGACTGCGGCCAAACATACATAGACAAAACGAAACAGAAAAATATCAGCCATAAAACAAGAACATAAAAAGAGCGTCAGAAACAAACAAACAACATCAGCCCTGTTTCAACATCATCAAGCAACAGGCCACAGAATCGATTTTGACCGATCAAGAGAAATAGCATCTATAGAAAACTACAGGGTCCCTACCATAAGAGAAGCTCTAGAAATAGAAAAATCAGGACACCTAAACAAACGAGACGATGCTCTAAATATTCCACTGACTTGGAAAATAATTTTAAAAAACACGAAAACGCATAAAACAACAAGTCAAGAAGTGAGGGGGCGGGGCCTATGCAGCGAACCGGCCAATCAGGAAACGAGACCAGCCAATGCCAATAAAACCGAGCTACAAGCAGAGGCGAACAGTAGTTGCCGTCGAGTCACCAGACGTACAGCAGCACTTGAAAATGCCAAATGAGATTTTGGCGAAACGTCGTGAAACAAACGGTGCTTCTCAGCGCCAACAGAACTTCCGAAATCGGATTGAACCCCGGAATCTTTCTCTGATTCATTCCACCATCCGAGAAAACATACGATATAACACATATATATATATATATATATATATATATATATATATATATATATATATATATATATATATATATATTTTTATATATATATATATATATATATATATATGTATATATATATATATATATATATATATATATATATATATATATATATAATACATATATATATATATATATATATATATATATATATATATATAATATATATATATGAATATATATATATATATATATATATATATATATATATATATATATATATATATATATATATATATATATATATATATATATAAATATATATATATATATATATATATATATATATATATATATATATATATATATATATATATATATACAGGTTTGCGATAAAGTATGGAACCAAGTAAATATCTTTCGAACGAAAAGGAGAATATTTATGAAATTTTGCAGCTAAGTCCAATGGCGCAAAATGCATCTGATGTATGATTTTTTGTTGATAATATACTTCCGGTTGTACCGGAAATAGACCCTAAGTCGCTTATTTTAAATAGGATACCCTATATATTATTACATTTTTGGATTCTACTTAAGATTCTAGGCAGATTTTATGCATTATGTCCTATACCTAAGTCTAGGCGTTTTTGACATATTTAGGTTTTTATGTCAAAAACGACGATTGCAAGCCCTAATATAATTATCAGTTGTTCCTATAAGGAAGCCTTTTTTACATACTTTGGGTTAGATTCCTTGTTCAAAATGACCTACTTTATTAGATTTTTTATAATATTTGGATAACTAGTCATACAGGGTGTGCAAAAAATAAGATCTAAAATGAGATTGAGAAAATTGTCAAAAATCAATTCAACTTCTTTTGAGTTTTTCACATTACCGTAAAAAAACGTTCAGATAAACAAATTGATGTGTGTATGCATATGTAGTAAGTAATAAACGAGTACGATCTTAAATACGATCGTGGCTATCCTAGATCTAATTGCTTAACGATTGAATGCAAAATCGCCATAAAAAAATATTAAATTGGTAATTTTTCGAAAACTTCAAATTTTAGGTGAAGATAACCTCATACAAAGTTACGTTCTTTTTAAATGCTTAATACTACAGAATAAAAAAAATGGGGGGTTTTCATTTGAAAAAATTGATTTTTGTCAGTTTTCTCAATCTCATTTTAGATCTTATTTTTTGCACACCCAGTATAACTAGTTATCCAAATATTATTCAAAATCAATTAAAGTGGGTCCTTTTGAACAAGGAATCTAACCCAAAGTAAGTAAAAAAGGCTTCCTTATAGGAACAATTGATAATTATATTAGGGCTTGCAATCGTCGTTTTTGACATAAAAACCTAAATATGTCAAAAACGCTTAGACTTAGGTATAGGACATGATGCATAGAATCTGCCTAGAATCTTAAGTAGAATCCAAAAATGTAATAATATATAGGGTATCCCATTTAAAATAAGCGACCTAAGGTCTATTTCCGGTACAACCGGAAGTATATTATCAACAAAAAATCATACATCAGATGCATTTTGCGCCATTGGACTTACCTGCAAAATTTCATAAATATTCTCCTTTTCGTTCGAATGATATTTACTTGGTTCCATACTTTATCGCAACCCTGTATATATATATATATATATATATATATATATATATATATATATATATATATATATATATATATATATATATATATATATATACAGGGTGTCCCACCGGGAAAGAACGCGATCTGTATATGGAAAACTACACATAGGAAACTTTTGAAAATTTGACAGTATACTAATGTTGATAGGGGCAACTCGACTAAAATATTTTCAAGAATGTGGCACTTCCGGTTATACCGGAAGTAGATACCAACTTGCTTATTTTAATTTGGATAACCTATATATTAATACATTTTTAAATTCTACGCAATATTCTAGGCAGATTTTATGCATTATGTCCTATACCTAAGTCTAAGCGTTTTTGACATATTTAGGTTTTTATGTCAAAAATGACGATTGCAAGCCCTAATATAATTATCAATTGTTCCTATAAGTACTCCCGTATGACTTGCTTTGGGGTGGATTCCTTATTGAAAAAGACTTGCTTTAATAAATTTTGTATAGTATTTGGATAACTTATCATACAGGGTGTTCGAAAAAAAAGATCTAAAATGAGATTGAGAAAACTGACAAAAATCAATTTTTCAAATGGAAACTCCCCATTTTTCTTATTTTGTAGTATTTAGCATTTAAAAAGAAGGTAACTTTGTATGAAGTTATCTATACCTAAAATTTGAAGTTCTCGAAATATTGCCAATTTAATATTTTTATATGGCGATTTTGCATTTAATCATTAAACAATTAGATCTAGGAGAGCGTATTTGACATTTCAATTCATCGTAATGGCACCCCGGTTAAATTATACAAACGAAATTATTTAAACTTATTTATTATTTATGGACAATGTGACAAATTATTTCAAGAACATGTGATACATGTGCGACCCGATATCCTCATAAACAAAAACCATCACCAAATACTGTTAAACGAATTATAGAAAACTTCAAGAATTTTGGTTCCGTAAAGGCATAAGTGTACAGAAAGAAACCAGTTGTTAACAATGAAAATATTGAAATAGCAATTTTGGGATATTTTGAAGCATATCCAACAAATTCTTCAAGGCAGATAGCATTAGAATCAGGCTTATCTAAATCGTCAGTTCTAAGAATTTTACGGAAACACAAATATCATCCTTATGCTATCCATATTTTCATTAGTGCAGCATTTGAATGAAAATGATTTAGATAAGCCTTAAAAGTTTAAATAATTTTCGTTTGTATAATTTAACCGGGGTGCCATTACGATGATTTGAAATGTCAAATACGATCGTGGCTATCCTAGATCTAATTGTTTAACGATTAAATGCAAAATCGCCATATAAAATTATTAAATTGGCAATATTTCGAAAACTTCAAATTTTAGGTATAGATAACTTTATACAAAGTTACCTTCTTTTTAAATGCTAAATACTACAAAATAAGAAAAATGGGGGGTTTCCATTTGAAAAAATTGATTTTTGTCAGTTTTCTCAATCTCATTTTAGATCTTTTTTTTCGAACACTCTGTATGATTAGTTATCCAAATATTATACAAAATTTATTAAAGCAAGTCTTTTTCAATAAGGAATCCACCCCAAAGTAAGCAATACGGGAATCCTTATAGGAACAATTGATAATTATATTAGGGCTTGCAATCGTCATTTTTGACATAAAAACCTAAATATGTCAAAAACGCTTAGACTTAGGTATAGGACATAATCCATAAAATCTGTCTAGAGTCTTGCGTAGAATCTAAAAATGTATCAATATATAGGGTATCCAATTCAAAATGAGCAAGTTGGTATCTACTTCCGGTATAACCGGAAGTGTCACCATCTTGAAAATATTTTAGTCGAGTTGCCCCTATCCACGTTAGTATACTTTCAATTTTTCAAAAGTTTCCTATGTGTAGTTTTCCATATACAGATCGCGTTCTTTCCCGGTGGGACACCCTGTATATATATGAATATATATATATACATATATATATATATATATATATATATATATATATATATATATATATATAAAATCTCCTGATAATTATTAGCAATAACAGGCTTGTTGAATCTCAAAAAAACTCGATTTTATTAAAAAGTTGACGTTTGGGGGGGGGGGGGGGTGGGGGGGGGGGGGGGTGGGGGGGGGGGGGGGTGGGGGGGGGGGGGGGTGGGGGGGGGGGGGGGTGGGGGGGGGGGGGGGTGGGGGAAGTCGTGGACAAAGTATAGTATTCTACTCGCACAAAATTACAATCATTTTGTGCTCGTTGAATAATATACTATTCTTTGGTTACAGGATGTTTCAATCTTCTAATATTAAACGTTTCTCAGTATAATTTTTCTTCTTTCTCAGTATTTATTTATAAAATACATAAGTAATAAAAACATGCAAATTCTAGACAATATAAACTAACGTTCTTCCATTATTATGGTGTTGTGCATTGATGTTTATAATACAAAAATACTTAAACCATAACCAAAACAAAAGCAGAGATAAATATTTTAAGTGATACATATACAATATAGAAATGACAGTAAATAACGGACAGAACGTCGAACAGTAGTGTTAAATCCTACCAGTACTCCCCAAATCAACACACAAAAAAGGGTGAAGGTACCTACGTTACCTTACAATGTAACATCCGAACAATCACGACAACGTTATTAGTTTTGATATATATATATATATATATATATATATATATATATATATATATATATATATATATATATATATAAACATATATAATAAAAAATAGATACTAAAAATTTCGTTCAACGAAACAAAAAAATTTTACATCTCCGAACCTTGAGTAGGGACCGCCGAAGGATACCATGAACAGAAATTTGGTATACTAGTGGCAAAAGATGTGGACTTAATTATGAATATTTCTCGACGATTGCAAAATTTTCCTCAACCGCAACCCAAAAGTTACTCACCTCCACAAAGCCCCCAAATTAACTTTGGATGTTAAAAGTTTGTATGCAATAAAGAACAATAAAAACTAGTGAGCAGCAAAGCTCCATCAGTAAGGTAGTTTTTTGCACGCAAAATGAATCGCGTAGAGATGCGATTCTAACGAATTGAATTATATTTTGAACGATCACGCTGGAAGAGCAAATCAAATTGAAAAGTTAAAAATAATTTTATAAAAAAAAATTTCGCAAAGTGCAAAGTGGTTGAGGAAAAAATATGAAACTAACGAATGAACGTACCTCAACATCAATTAAATCCACGCACCAAATTTCAACCCTCTAGTGTCAGAAAAAATTGTGTACTGATGGCGAAGCAGGTAGAGATGCGATTTGAACGAAACAGCCTCCGCGCGGGGCAGCGAGACTGAGGAAAATGGTTGAAACTACCCAAAGGCACTTCCTCAACATTTACTCAATCAAAGTTCCAAGTTTGAACCCTCTAACTCAATTTGCAGAAACTGTGGAGTTTGACAAAGTTTCAAAAAACACGAAGAAACAAGAAATATCGACGTAAATATGGCGGCGGTTGAAATAATTTAACCAAATTTTGGAAATTTAGTTCTTCAATGAAAACAATCCCAGATTGAAATATTTCAGCTAATTTGGTATGAACAGCTGAGATGTAATTTTGATCGTTCTGTAACGAAAACAATCCCAGGCACCAAATTTGAGCTCATTCGACTCGATGCCTGCCGCTGCAGATGTCAATATGTACCGGGCTAAATATATATATATATATATATATATATATATATATATATATATATATATATATATATATTATATATATATATATAAATATATATATATATATATATTTTATTTATATATATATAAATATATATATATATATATAAATATAAAATATATATATATATATATATATATATATATATATATATATATATATATATATATATATATATATATATATATATATATATATATATATATATATATATATGTATATATATATATGTATATATATATATATCAGACATGAAAATTTTTCGAGAATCGTGGTCTAGGAGGTCTAAAACGGATGGGAAAAATACTCCCGCGCCTGACTGCTTTCCTTCGATACACTGCAATAGTATGTATTTTATGCGAGTAAAAAGAAGAGGGGGCTTCGGCCTTACTGACCGACCGCTGCTGCTGACGCGTTCTTTTATTGTTCCAATTTACCCAAAAGTACCTATGTTATAAAGTGCTGAAGAAATAATCTGTTTTGTTCTACATTGTGCATACTAATTCTGCTCGATGTTTTCATAGATTTAACAATAACTAAATTTGAAGACCAGTTGGCCGCGAGCCGTTTCTAGATCAACTCAACAGGATTTCCAATAAAACACGGACATTTATTCGTTCTAATTTGAATAACTTGTATTGACAGGCGCACCTTCACGGTCCGGATGAGGTACAGCCATATTGAATTTATAACCTGGGAGAACTTGGTGAAGTGAACACTATTCATGTCGGAGGAAGAAATACTGATAGCACTATGATTATGCGCCTTCATTACCGATATAATAGATATCTCGCATTCAATAAAATGCCTCGGCGATGTCTCTTTTGAGAACTAGGTGTAACCGCAGTCAAAATATCATGCCCTATAAATTCAGTCAAGAAGTACTATAAAGATTCGAATTTTCGATTAAAGCAAGTAACTCAATCTTCATTTGAAGGGGAAGTGACCGCTGTCAAATACTTATATAAAATGGGAATTTAATCATTATAGTAGGAGGACGAATACTAAGTTTCTAGTGTATTATTTCAGTGAAAATTCTTTAATGAACTTGAGAAATCTTTCAACAATACTAACCTCAATTTAAGGAGTTGATTGATATTTCATTTCGCAATATTGAATTTTCCTGTTCTTGCTGCTAGATTTTCATGTCGGTAAGTGATATATTTTTCGTTCAGCTGAAAGTTATATAATATTTCAGAATGTACAACTATTTTGTTGTCTCCTTTGCTGAAGTCACTAGACTACTTTATCAAATTATCGATTTATGAATTAACAAATTACTAATTGTTCCCCAATACAAATCAGGTGACTTGACGATTTCTATAATTTACTGTTGGATTGTGAATGTGGAATTCACGACGAGGAATACATATAACCAGCTCCCTTGGAAATTTCTTTGGTAATTTTTTTCAAATTATTGAAGAATTTTCCTTGTTTCACTTTAAATATATATATATATATATATATATATATATATATATATATATATATATATATATATATATATATATATATATATATACTAGCTGACCCGGCAAACGTTGTTCTGCCACATAAATTATTTTTATCTATCTATCTCTCTATCTATTTATCTATCTGCCGATGTATATCTACCTATCTAACCATCTATCTATCTAAATAGTTATCTGTCTTTCTATCTATCTATCTCTCTATCTATCTACATATCTATCCATTAATCTATCTGACCCGGCAAACGTTCTGCCATAAAAATTATTTTTATCTATATCTGTCTTTCTATCTATTCATCTATCTGCTAATGTATCTCTATCTATATATCTAGATAGTTATCTATCTTTCTATCTATCTATCTATCTACATATATATCTATCAATCTATCTGACCCGGCAAACGTTGTTTTGCCATATAAATTATTTTTATCTATCTAAATAGCGGTTGATCGTAAAGGGGTGAAAATTTTTGTTGTATATATTTTTGAATGCTGCATCATGAAAAGAAAGAAATCAACATTTAGAGTGATGAAAAAAAGATTTTGTCAGATTATCAGACCTAACCGATATGCACACAAAATTTCATGAGTATCGGTCGAGTCATTTCGAAGGAGTTAAAAAAAATATAAAATAGGGGTTAATCATAGAGGGGTGACAATTTAGGGTTGTATGTATTTTTGAATATTATTATTATTATCATAAAAAAAATAGAACATAAAATTTTGTCTCAAAAATAAAAAACAAATTTTAGGGGTGGATTACCCTTAATATTTAGGGGAATGAATAATAGCGGTTGGTCGATTCGCAGACCTACCCGATATGCAAACAAAATTCCATGAGAATCGATCAAGCCGTTTCGGAGGAGTATGGTAACAAACTTTGTGACACGAGAATTTTATATATTAGAGATATATATATATATATATAGATATATATATATATATATATATATATATATATATATATATATATATATATATATATATATATATATATATATATATATATATATATATATATATATATATATATATATATATATATACATACAAATAACTGCCTAAATCTTTTTATATCCGATAGGATCAATTTAATATCATATATATATATATATATATATATATATATATATATATATATATATATATATATATATATATATATATATATATATATACCGGGTGTCTGCGGAAGGTGGCTCGCCCCTATAACTTTTTTGTTTTCAGAGATAATGAAATAAAATTTAGAGGATCTGTTTGATGCATACAACTGCATTTTTCGACTCAATTTCATGCAACTTCCGGTTTCACCGGAAGTGACATAAACTTTCGATTTTTGAATAGGACACCGGGTATATTTTCAGTTTTTATGTCTCCATATGACATTTAGAATATAACCATGTATCATTTGTTACTTTTTGTAACCTTTTTTTTATTTTTTTTTCGAAATAAATTTTCATTCTAGAGGGCTATGGATGCGTTCAAATAACTAATTTCGGTCCTAAAATGTATGTTAAAATACAACTTCACTGTTTTCGATCAAAATGTTCCAGCTATGTGAAGTTTAATTTTAAAACTTTTATTACTATTTTTTTTCAAATGGCAACATGGTGGCTCGTCGGGTTAAAAAAAAAGATAATTTTATTACGATTAATTTGACACCGCACTCTAAGTATTAGGTTGAAAGAAAACTTTCGATAAATACCTGAAATCCCATTACCTTAGAACTTTCTTTAAATGAAGAATCTTATTGAGATTAAAATAACATTTGAAATCATCAAGTAGCCTGTGACCAACACAACTTAAACAAAGCCACGCCCACAAATCTACGTCCCTGTAGGCAAACAGGGCCATTTTAGGACCGAAATTATTCATTTGAACGCATCTATAGCCCTCTACAATAAAAACTTATTTCGAAAAAAAAATTGAACAACGGTTACAAAAAAAGCAAATGATACATGGTTGTATTTTTAATGTCATATGGAGACAAAAAAACTGAAAATATACCAGGTGTCCCATTTGAAAATCGAAAGTTTATGTCACTTCCGGTGAAACCGGAAATTGCATGAAGTTGAGTTACTTGTCAAAAAACGCAGTTTTATGCATTAAACAGATCCTGTAAATTTAATTTCATTATCTATAAAAATAAAAAAGTTATAGGGGCGAGCCACCTTCCGTGGACACCCGATATATATCCATCGATATCTCAGAAACTGAATGTAGGAAAAATTGGAAATTTTGTAAACTGGCTGGTTTTGGGGACTATTCAGCTGAAATATTTTCATTTATTGCGCATTTCTGGTTATACCGGAAATAGACCCTAAGACGCTTATTTAAATAGGACGCCCTATATATTATTTTAAATTCTAATCAAGTTTCTAAGCAGATTTTATGCGTCATGTTCTATACCTAAGTTTAAGCTTTTTGACATATTCAAGTTTTTTTTGTCAAAAATGACGACTGCAAGTTCTAATAGAATTATCAATTGTTTGTATAAGGAAGCCATTATTACTTACTTTAGGTTAGATTCCTTGTTGGGAAGGACCTACTTTGATAGATTTTGTGTAATATTTGGACAACTAATCATACAGGGTGTTCAAAAAATTAGATCTAAAATGAGATTGAGAGAACTGATAAAAATCAATTTTTTCAAATGGAAACCCCCATTTTTTTTTATTTTGTAGTATTAAGCATTAAAAATTAAGGTAACTTTGTATGAGTTTATTTATACCTTAAATTTTTTTTTTCGAAGTATTGAAAATTTTATATTTTTATATGGCGATTTTGCCTTTAATTAACAATAAACAATTAGATCTACGATAGCAACGATCGTATTTGACATTTCAATTCACGATCATATAAGGTAACTACACAAGTTATGTAGGTTGCTAATATAGATGAAACATTGATTTATATTGGTGAGTTTTCTATCTTCTGGAACATCATCTTACTTAACTAACGTAGTTATCGCAACCGGTTATACGCTGTAAAACAAATTTGAAATAAGTTTAAATGAGTTATTTCATTGAACAATTGATACAGCAAATTCAATTAATTTTCTAATGAAAAGATTACATTCGAATCCTAGATGATGTTGTAAAGACTAAGGAAAAACATCAGAAATTCGGCTACACTTCACGTTGAATATTGCGAGTTCATTTCATTCAGATAAAATAAAACATGGAGCAGTTCAGTCAGAATAGATCGGTGTATACTTGATGATTCCAGAGGCTTAAAAACAAGAATTCTATTAGGCATTCATGAACGGCTGCGATTCGTTTTATTTCGTAGACAGATAAAGCACAGAAATGTTTTCCGACAGTGTTAAGAGATTTATAATGAGTATGGCTTTCTGTTAGTATTCTCATGAAACATATAAACATAAACTTGATGAAAGGTTTATTTTCGAACAGCACTAATGAAAAGCCAAAACGGGATGAAATTAAGGAAGCAAAGTTTTGATCTGTTCCTTGATGTATGCGTATTTTATGCGTAAGTGGAGTAGTAACCGGTTTAGTTATAAAAAACGTAATATGTGTATCATCAATGACCATGAAAAAAAAACCATTGGTTCCTGTCCATTCTTTCGCCATTCACGTAATTTGCAAGGAGTAACCAATAATAGTTAATTACCTGATGATAGTTGGTCGCTAAACTCATTCTTGTAATTTTAATTCACAAGTTACCACTCTATTTTTTGAATCAATTTTTTGTCAAATCAACAATACTTAGAAATGATGTAATTTTCTAAATTAACAAAATTGATTCAGGCCTAGATTCTCATCAGTGCAGCTTATTTGACTCGGAGTGAATTGACAAATTTCTAATTGTTCCCCAATACAAATCTAATAAGATCGAAACAGCTGTATGCAGATTTTGAGTCGGGGTGACTTGACAATTTCTATAATTGACCGTTCGATTGTGAATGCAGATTTTGCGTTGCTGAATACGTATAACCAGCTTCCTTGGAAAGTTGTTTGATAATTTTTTTAATTATTAAAGAATTGTCCTTGTTCACTTTGTGTAATGTATGAAATTGACCATGGTCGACAAGTATTATTGTTTTTCATGATTTGATTGTTGTATTTTGCGTATTAAGCGACTAGAATATTCGGAGCGCGCTCTCGTGAGTATATCCAAAGGTTTTTAATCACTATGTTAGTGTGCCTTGGAATCATATACACCACTGTTGTAGAGTAGATATCTTCATATCAGGAGTTACGTGTTAAAGCGACGAATTTCTGCATTTTCAGTCTAAGCGGTGATTTGTTGTTTCCCAATATCTTTGGTGGGATGGCGCTCTGGATTGTTATCCAGACAGTCTTACTGACCACGATTTGTATTGGGGAACAATTAGAAATTTGTTGATTCACTTCGAGTCAAATAAGCTGCACTGATGAGATCTACTAAGATCGAAACAGCTGTATGCAGATTTTGAGTCGGGCTGACTTGACAATTTCTATAATTCACCGTTCGATTTTGAATGCAGATTTTGCGTTGCTGAATACGTATAACCAGCTTCCTTGGAAAGTTGTTTGATAATTTTTTAAATTATTGAAGAATTTTCCTTGTTCACTTTGTGTAATATATATATATATATATATATATATATATATATATATATATATATATATATATATATATATATATATAATGTATGTTTATAAATATATATATATATATATATATATATATATATATATATATATATATATACATATACAGTGCGAAAAAAAGTATGGACTTACCCTAATAATTTGGTAGCCTTCAATTTTTATGGAAAACGCTCGAATAGGTTGATTTAGTTTTTCTGTTTCCTACATTTTGACCAAATTATTTCGTTCTTTTAATGACATAATATGCCAAGAATATGACGTTATCGACATTTTTCTTAAATGATAGTATATAGTATGCGATACATCATTTGAAAGCTCTTGCTTCACTCAGTATGATCCTAGATTTTTATGCAATTCTGTAGCTTTGTTTCAAAATGGCGGCGGTAAAATTGTGAAAATTATTTGCAATTGACTCCCAGTAAAACAATAACTCTTTCTCGATTTATCAGAAAAAAACAGTCAATCATCATAGTCAGACAGTACTAAGGCTTTATCACTCAATTCCTGTCCTTACATTAAGTTTCTTGGCCTGAGCTTGTTTTTTAATTCCATGGAGAAAAACGAAATTCGATATCTCAATGGCATTACAATAGAAGTTTTTGACGGACGCCATTTTGAAATGGTGCTGCAGAATCGCATAAGAATTTAGGAACATACTAAGTGAAACAAGAGCTTTCAAAGGATGTATCGCATGCTATATACTGTCATTTAAGAAAAATGTCGATGACGTCATATTTTTGACAGATGTCATCAAAAGAACAGAATAATTTGGTCAAAATGTAGGAAACAGAAAAAGTAAATCGAACTGTTCGAGCGTTTTCCATAAAACCTGAATTCTACCAAATTATTAGGGTAAGTCCATACTTTTCTTTTTTTCCGCACTGTACATATATATATATATATATATATATATATATATATATATATATATATATATATATATATTTATATATATAAATATATATATTAATATATTTATTTATTTTATTTAATATATTAATATATATATATATATATTTATATATAAATATTTATTTATATATATATATATATATATATATAAATATTTATATTTGTGTCCTATTAGCTAGTAGATTTCGTATTTTGTTTTCATTTTACTTCCGAGTTTTTCCTTCTGAAACTGGACTACGCTATTCTGATTAGAATCTAAAAGTCCAAAACACGCGTACACAGCTGTATGCTTTTGCGGCTCAGATGAGTAGTTTTCCCCTTTCAAATATATTTATGTATATATATATATATATATATATATATATATATATATATATATATATATATATATATATATATATATATATATATATATATATATATATATATATATATATATATATATATATATATATATATATATATATATATATATATATATATATATATTTTTATATATATATATATATATATATATATATATATATTTTTATTTATATATATATATATATATATATATATATATATATATATATATATATATATGTATATATATATATATATATATATATATATATATATATATATATATATATATATATATATATATATATATATATATATATATATATATATATATATATTATATATATATTATATATATATATATATAGTATATTATATATATATATATATATATATATATATATATATATATATATATTTACATACATACATACATACAAATAAATGTATGTAGGGTGTCCCATTAATAACACGCCAGAGTATCACTAGGGGTAGATTGACTTCAAGTCAATCAGAGAACATCAACATGACCTCAGTAAAAGTTTCCTGATTTTCGAGATATTGCCACATTTATGTTGTTTTTCTCTACTTTTTGTCGCCTGTTTTGAATATAAATAACTTCTATCTTATGCTGTGCTTTTATTTATAGTTGGTTGAGATAATTGACTAATCATTTCATTAAAAACTAGCTCGCACTGCTCAAAAAAAATTAAGTTGTTTCAATTTAATTTAAATCTGAGTACCTCAACAAAAGTTTGTCTAAGTACTGTGGAAAAATATTGTACCGGACCGAATCAGCAAATGTTCTCAAAAACTAGCCTATTTAATGGTCTTTCGAAAATGGTATAACATTTGTGGTTTTTCTTTCCAAATGTCTAAAAATTTTCGTTTTCGTCATTGAAGTCATGCTACTTGCGAAATACTACAAATGGAAAATAATACTCAATAAGAGATGCAGGCGTCTTTAGTAGTCAAATAACAACTTGGTAGTTGTTGTAGCAAATATATATAACAGCTATTCATTGTTATAGGTAGGCATCCAAATAATGAACTGAAAATAAAGTTATATTTTTTATTTCAATTGATGTTTACATCGTTGAAAGCAAATATGAATTTTGATCTGAATTTTCAATCATTATTTTCACAAAAGATTTTCGAAATGCCTACCGCCGTCTCTTGAACACAACCTGCATCTTACAAAAACTGTCCTTCTAAATGCCTTCAACTCAAATCCCATATTTCACGTGCTGCTTGATTGATTCGTTGACGCAATTCATTTGCCACAGAGGTTGCATTCTTCTGACAGCTGGACTCTGTTTTGCTTGTAATAGAAGTTTATTGATACTGTTTATGTGGTTATATCGACGGCTTTGCGCTATTATAGAACTCTCGATTGCTTTTTGATTTGAACTGTTTTTAAGATTTCTATATGGCAATGGCAAATCAACAAGACGAAACCAATTTTGTGGCCCCGCACTCCCTATGCCTCAATCCTATCAATTTTTTTTATTGGGGTTAGTTTAAAAGATAAGGTCTATGGAACACCAATTCTATCGGCGAATGAATTGCTTCTACGAATCAATCAAGCAGCACGTGACATATCTGATTGGAGTTCGAGAAGTTTAAAATTACAGTTTTTGAAAAAATGCAGGTTGTGTTTCAGAGTCGGTAGTAGACGTTTCGAAAATCTATTTTGAAAATAATGATTCAAAATTCTTCATTAGCTTTTAACGATGTAGAGATCTATTAAAATAAATGATACAGCCTTATAGACCGGGAGATGGTGACACAAAATATTAGGTCATTTGTACCAAAATGGCGGTTCTTCAGGGGTCTAATTACGTAAAAGGCAAACGTAAAGCCGGTACCACGCGCTGGTACCGGCGGCCCAATCGCGTGGACGTTAACCGAACGCGTCGGATAAATAACGATTGTGGAACGATTTGTTCCACAAAAATGCTTCTATTTTCAGATAGTCGAAAAAAAAGAAGTAGGCGGTAGCGTAATGCCATACTTCTCGAGTGTGATTTACAGCCCGCCATACCGACGCGAATACATTAATTTAAATAAAACAATTCAACCATTTGTACCAGGCTAATTTTTGCATACTTAATCATCGTCGAGTAGCCATTCAACAAAAACAACTTGCCATACTTTTCCGACAGTTCCCAATGGCCGCCATACCACTGCAAAGGAGTAATTTTTTTTCGCCATACGATTTGTACCACCCTGAAACTTTTCTTAACAGTACTCTATATGATCATAAATAGAAGTCTGATAATGTCATATCTGTGGCGATTGTGAACAATATTCTTTCAAAATCCTAAGATTTTATTCGTAATTCGAACGATTTGTACCAGTATAGCGCCACTTTTTCCCTCTACTAGAAGTATGGCAAATATAATAATGGTCACATTGTATTGTATAATTTCCAAAAATCCAAATGCCATACTGGTAGAAATCGTAAAAGAAATTTTTTTTTCACCTTTTAGCTCAAGTCCGAAAGTCGTCCACCCCATAGTTACAGTCTATAATAATTTTTTTAGGTACAATTGCATCCAAACGAAGGGAATACAATGATGCCATGATGTAAAAAATGATTTCACAGTCGTATTACTAAAACGTGTCAAATAAATAAGTATTTCAAGTATGGCAGCAATTTTCCCCCTACTAGAAGTATGGGAAAAATAGAAACGGTCACATTTTGTCAAATACTTTCCAAAAATTCGAATGCAATACTGGTACAAATCGTTTGGCGAAAAAAAAAATTTATCCTTTGCAGTGGTATGGCGGCCATTTGGAACTGTCGGAAAAGTATGGCAAGGTGATTTTCGTGAATTGCTATTCGACGATGATTAGCTGTGCATAAATTAGCCTGGTACAAATGGTTGAATTGTTTTATTTATATTAATGTATTCGCGTCGGTATGGCGGGCTATAAGTCACACCCGAGATGTATGGCATTACTCTACCGCATACTTATTTTTTTTTCGACTATCTGAAAATAAAAGCATTTTTGTGGAACAAATCGTTCGACACTCGTTATTTATCCGACGCGTTCGATTAACGCCGACGCGATTGGGCCGCCTGTACCAGCGCCATGATCATCATTTTCCTTTTTGCCTTTACGTAATTAGACCCCTGAAGAACCGCCATACTGGTACAAATGACTTAATATTTTGTGTCACCATCTCCCGGTCTATTATGTTCTGTTCATTATTTGGAAGCTTATTTAAAACAATGATAAGAAAGGGTAATGAATAGCTGTTTCAGACATCGGCTTTAACAACTACCAAGTATTTGCCGATAGAAGACGCCTGCACCTTTTATTAAGTATAATTTTTTATTTGTAGTAGTTCGCAAGTAGCAGTTCTTCAATGACAAAAATTGGAATTTTTGGACTATTGAAAGAAAAAACCACAAATGTTATACCATTTTAGAAAGAGCATCAAATAGGCTAGTTTTTAAGATCCTTTTCTGATTCAGTACGGTACAATATTTTTCTACAGTAATTAGTCAAACTTTAGTTAAGGATTTCTAATTTATATTAAATTGAAATACCTTAATTTTTTTGAGGATAGTGTGCTAGTTTTTAATGAAATGATTAGTCGATTATCTGAACCAACTATTAATGATAGCACAGGAAAAAAACCATAAGTTAGAACTTATTTATATTCAAAACATGCGAAAAATGACCAAAAAGTATAGATTATCAATAATAATATTAATAATAATAATAATATATATATATATATATATATATATATATATATATATATATATATATATATATATATATATATATATATATATATATATATATATATATATATATATATATATATATATATATATATATATATATATATATATATATATATATATATATATATATATATATATATATATATATATATATATATATTATATATATATATATATATATATATATATATATATATATATATATATATATATATATATATATATGTCCCGTCATTAATTCGAGAAGTAATATTTGGGTTTTATTAAAATATCAAGAAATCAATGAGAAGAAATATTAACGATAATAACAGTAAATAATGAAAAAAGATACTAAAGTATATTCATGGATGATAAGAGAAACATATTCTTTAGGTTGATATCCACTTTATCATTTAGTCTTTTCCAGTTTATTTTCTCATAATGTGATAAATGTCACCAGAATCAATAAAATATGAAACTGTTATTTTAAATGCTACCCTAAATAATTTAAGTGAACGATATGGTGTTTATCGTACACATAAAACAGACTGACTCATTATCTTTCATTGAAATGGCCGTAAATTGTTTTTATCACACCAGCAATTTGCGTCTGTTCTGAAGTAACTGTGGCCTTGTTAAAATAATATATTAATACTATCACTATTTCTCTCAGATTTTAAAACCCAATTTAATATATGTGTGGAGGTTAGTTTTCACTGTTTCTAGTTTATTTGAATTTGGGAGTAACTACATTCCAATGAATTGAAATTACGCAAACGTCATTTTGGACATTAAAACTTGAATATTCAAAAAACGGTAAAACTTAGGTATAAGACATGATTCACAATTCTAGTTGAAATATTGGGCACAATCGAAATCTGTAATAATATATAGCATGTTCTATTTGAAATAAGCAAGTTGACACAATCTTCTGGTATAACCAGAACTGTCATTAACTTATCACTATTTTACCTGATCTACACTTAGTGATCTAGGTATATTGCCAAATTTTCTTAATTCTCCTATAATTAGTTTTCTATACACAGATCGATTTCGTTTCCGGGACCGCCGGTATAGGTATATATAAATATATATTTTCCGTCGACCTCTAAACAAAAGCTTACTTTAACATACACAAAATTGATCATTAATGACCCATTTTTCCGTCGACCTCTAAATAAAAGTTTACTTTAACGTACACGAAATTGATCATTAATGACCCATTTTAATGTACAATTTCTCCTATTTTAATGTGTGATTGTCATGGGCAACCAAACACAGAAGTATTCAGCACGGAATAGTTGAATTATTCTGTGTCTGTACTGTTATTCCACAGAGAAAAGGAATTCATAATTCAAGGGGTGGGACGTTTGCCCTCTCACACGCGCCCGACCTCCCTACAATTTTGGCTTCGTCAACGTGGACATTTAGCCAGCAATTTACTATAATGAGGGGAACCACTTAAATCCGGACGCATACAAACACCCAGGAACACGGTGGGAATCGAACCCACCAACTCCGTCAACGAAGACGGCATAGCGTTACCTATACCGCTCAGCCACGGAGCCTCCAATCGAAAAATTTAACTCCATACAAAATAAAGTAGAAACTGCGGAAAAAAATTTATGCAATAATCGTTCGAAAGTAAATAACACTTCAACTTCCACCAGTTCCACATATTCCTTATCGGATATTGTAGGTAATGTTAACTATTCAGAATGTCACATGTCTAATATTCCATCTATGAATTTCTCAAATTGTTCCATCGGGAGCATAAATATAAATATATCGAAATGAACATAGAAATTTATATTGTGTCAAGTGTATCTGTCATGCAAAATAAAAAAAATCAAGAATTTATACTCAATTCATGATGAGGTCGACGGAAAAATCTTGTAATAAACTCGTTTATTAATGTAGCCATTAATGGTCTCGAACTATTAACGCGCTCGCTCCGCTCACGCGTTAAAATATCTCAACCATTAATCGCTGTCATTAATGAACTAGTTTATTAAATAACTATTAATGTACAATTTCTCCTATTTTAATGTATGATTGTCATGGGCTACCAAACACAGAAGTATTCAGCAAGGAATAGTTTCATTATTCTGTGTCTGTACTGTTATTCCACAGAGAAAAGGAATTCATAATTCGAATCGAAAAATTTCGAGCTGTCAGATTTGTTTATGTGGTAGTAAATTATAATGAATAACGAAAAAAATTTCCCTTTGACAGCGCCAGATGTGGCAGAAACGGCTAAAGCAGCAACTTTGACTCTGCTACCCGATAAGAGACGACATTTATATGAGAAAACCCACGCAGAATTCATATCTTGGCGCGAGAAGACGAACGTTTCAAACTATTCAGAAACGGTTTTGTTGGCATACTTTACGAGTATTGCAGAAAAGGGGCTTCTAGCAAGTTTATGGCCAAAGTATTCAATACTGAAAGCAACATTAAATGTAAAAAAAATATTGATATTAGCAGATACCACAAACTGTTGACGTTCATATAAAAACAAAAAGTGGGATGTATGCCAATAAAATCGAAAGTTCTCGAAAAAGAACATGTAAAAGAGTTCATAGTGAACGCTCCTGATAGTATTCACTTGATGTCGAAGGTTAATATAATACTCAATGAAATCAATACTACAACTTATTCTCATTATCACGTAAAAAAAATTATCATTATTTTATTTGTAGGTCGCTTTGATATTCGGGGTAGCGGGTGCATTGAGAAAAGATGAATTGTATAGGTTGCAGAGAAATGATGTACCCGGTGTCTGATTAAGAGAGTCGCGCGGCTGTATCTCTCAAACTATACGCCGTAGAGACTTACGGTAAAAATTTTATAACCAAAGTGGCCAACAGAAAATCCTGGAAATTATTTTCAGGTTTCTAAGATGGTCGCCAGGGGGCGTAACCGCCATCTGAAACTTTTAAAGTGATTTTTTTCTGGAATTCATCTAGCGAATATACCAAAAAAATATTTTCTGTTTAAAGCTGAGCTTCATTCGAGTCATTTTTATTTGACACTTTTTGACGTATCTATTGAAATTAAGTGGTGGGGGTTGATTCAATGTTTTTTTGAATAAACAGCTGTAACTCCTGAACGACTGAACGGATTTCAAGAAAGTTGATCTCGTTGGGAAAAGCATTTATTGCTTCATCGAAAACTTTTTATCTATGGTCTGTCAAATTTTTAGTTATGCCGGTAGATAGGGTTTTTTATATAATAACAGAGAATTGCTAATTTCTCTAAAAAATTGAATGCAATAACATAATTTTTTTTTCTTAAAAATGTATTGTGATGATGCCCAAATAGGCTAGTGAAAACCGTAACTCGATATCTTATTCCTAGCCTAAAATATCGAAGAAAGAAAATTTAGTTATTATATGATTCAAAAAGACGCCATCACACCGGTATTTATTTTCATTTATCTTTATTTTTCCAAGAATCAATGATGAAATTTCATCATTCCATGATTATCATATAGGTACTACTATTCTTAGTTCAAAAAATTTTTATAAAATTGTGTAGGGGCAATAATCAATAAATATAATTTGTGAAAGTGCAAGAAGGTAGTCAGAATAAGAAAAGAAGGCCATGAAGAAAAAATAAATGCCTAAAATCAACTTGTCAACAAATATTAAAAATGAACTTATAATGGCAGTGTAATGAGTTTTTGTGGCACACACAATTAAGGACTGAAAACTATTGAAATGCATTTACGAACAATGAAAATGTTGATGTTTGCGGTATATTTTGAAAGATTTCAAAATGCGGCAATGGCACAAAGATTATATAGAACTCGATTTCCAAATTGGCGTTCACGCCATGCGAGAATTTGTTGGGCATATTTGAAGAAAATAGAGAATTTTCATCTGAAATTTATAGGGTCGAAGCTGCCAGTATTACGCAAATTTCGGACTAAACGCGGAAAAATTCTAGCATGGCGTAGACGCCGAATATAGCACTGTATATTCTTTGTGCCAATGCCACATTTTGAAGAATTTCAAAATATACCGTCAGTGATATCAACAGCTTCATTGTTTGTAAAATGTATTTCAATCTTTTTCAATCCTTACTTCTGTGTGCCACAAAAACTTATTAAACTGCCACTATATGTATAATTTTAGTATTTGTTGACAAGTTGATTTTAGGCATATGATTTTCCTCCATGGCTTGCTCTACATATACTGACTACATTGCACTTGCATATTATTACATTGGTTATTATGCTCCCACTCGATTTTTTTTTTAAGTTTTTGAAATAAGAATGATATTTTTTGAAAATCATGAAATTATTAAATTTCCTCACTGATTCTTGGAAAAAATACAGATAAATGAAAATAAATACCGGTGTAATGGCATCTTTTTGAATCATATGATAACTAAATTTTCTTTCTTCGATATTTTAGGCTAGGAAAAAGGTATCGAGATACGGTTTTCACTAGCCTATTTTGGCATCATCACAATACATTTTTAAGAAGAAAAAGCTATGTTATTGCATTTAATTTTTTGGAGAAATTAGCATTTTTCTGTTATTATATCAAAAAACGCTCTCTACTGGCATAACTAAAAATTTGACAGACCACAGATAAAATGTTTTCGATAAAGCAATAAATGCTTTTCTCAACGAGATTAACATTGTTGAAATCCGTTCAGTCGTTTAGGAGTTACAGCTGTTTATTCAAAAAAACATTGAAACACCCTCCACCACTTCATTTCAATAGATACGTCAAAAAGGGTCAAATGAAAATAACTCGAATAAAGCTCAGTTTTAAACAAAAAATATTTTTTTGGTATATTCACTAGATGAATTTCAGAAAAAAATCACTTTCAGTTTCAGATGGCGGTTACGCCTCCTGGCGACCATCTTAGAAACCTGAAAATAATTTCCAGTATTTTCTGTTGGACATTTTGGTTATAAAATTTTCTACCGTAAGTCTCTACGACGAATAGTTTGTGAGATACAGACGCGTGCCTCTCTTAATCAGACACCCGGTACAAGATATGAGGTCGAAATTTTTAATTACAGTGAATTCATCCAAAACACACTCGAAGTGGATATTCACTGTGGTGGATAATGATGAGCATATACTTTTAAATTTAGTCAAGAGAAGATATCCTTGAGACCAGCTCACACCCCGCACGAAAGCTTTTTCGTTTTTTATAAGAACCATAAATGGTCAGTACAGAAAGTAGGAAAAAACACATTTTACAGATTACCATCAACAATTGCAAAATTTCTCAAATTGGAGCAACCCCATCTGTATATAGGTCACTGTTTTCGGCGTTCTTCTGCGTCAATTCTATCTGACAGTGGAGCAGATTTTTCAGC
>JARQZK010002922.1:360000-370000 GCA_030704885.1 Cynegetis impunctata | reverse complement strand
CAGTTCGAATAAAATTTATAACTAGAGAACAGTTATATATTAAATTATTGTCAGTAGTTCAATTTTTGTTCAAATAAACGATCATAAAAATAAAATTATTTTCCTCACTAAGTCCGAACCATTACCGTCTTTCTGAAGGAATATCGGTAATTTGAAGCAGAAACGTTTCTTTTTTTTCAAAGTTTAGCATACCGTTGAAAAGTTCATTGAGTAAAGAAGTTTTTGAAGAAGAGTGAAGCTCCCAATTGTTTTTACTTTTTTAAATTGACTCATTCTCAAAAAATAACTAATTTTGTGGAATAAAAAATAGTTGTAATGAAAACTATTAACTATTTGAACAAGCACACATTACAGAATATTCTGTTGGAAAAATTTGGCTTTTACAGGTAATAATGAAAAACTTATGAGGGTTTGAAAGCAAAATTTTGAGAAAAAAATTTAAAGAATTAAGGACCCAGGGTCCGAAGACAAGAGATAGCAAATGACCCCAACAAATTTTGGTGCGTCATGTGCCGAACACCCTATATATATATATCATCATCATCATCATATGCAGCTATGGTCTACCGTTAAGTACGGTGCAGCCTCCTCGCATATCCTTCCTTCATTCCCACCCATGTATTACGTTGTTGAGCAGCTTGGTACCAGTTTGTTCCTGCTTCTTTCCTGATATCATAATCCCATCTTATATTGGGGCGCCTCTTCGGCCTTTTGACGCCTCTTGGGTACCACTGTGTTGTCCTTATGGTCCATCTATTGTCGGTCCTTCCCGCTAGGTGCCCTGCCCATTGCCATTTGAGGGATTTTATTCTGTGGATGACGTCTATTACCTGGGTCTTTCCTCTAATCCACTCTATTGTCTTACGGTCCCTCTTTCTTATGCCGAGCATACACCGCTCCATAGACCTTTGTGAAACCTGGAGTTTCCTTATGAACTCTTGCTTTAATGCCCAGGTTTCACAGCCGTACGTCATGACTGGTATTATCAGCTGATCGAAGGTTCGCTTCTTTAGGCGGAGTGGCATTCTTGACTTAAAGATGATGGAATTTTGTCCGAATACTTTCCATGCCAATTTTATTCTTCTGTTGATTTCCGGAAGTAGTGAACCAGACTTATGTATTAATTGTCCCAGGTATATATATTCGTCCCCTACTTCAAGTGTTTTATCGCTGACCGTGATATCGTGATTTTCTACCATTTCATTGTACATGACTTTCGTTTTGTTCAAGTTCATCTTTAGGCCTACTTCATTGCTCACTATGTTAAGCTCGTTGATTTGTTGTTGTAGTTCTTCAGGGCTGTTCGCGATTAGGACAATGTCGTCAGCGAATCTTAGATGGTTCAGATATTCTCCATCTATCTTCATACCTCTTCCGTTCCAGTCCAATTTTTGGAAGATGTTCTCCAAGGTGGCCGTGAAGAGCTTCGGAGATATTGGATCTCCCTGTCGGACTCCTTTGCTTGTAGGGAATTCTGAGGTTCCGTCGTATATACTTACTCTAGCTCTAGCCTCTTTGTATATGTTGGCCAGAGTTTCTATATACTGACTGTCGACACCTTGATGGGTGAGGGCTTCAATTACTGCTTTGGGGTATATCGAGTCGAATGCCTTCTCGAAGTCTATGAAGGCTAGTGCTAATGGTAGCTCGTATTCTTTTGTTCTACTGATTACTTCCCTAAGCGTGTAATTGTACTGAAGCCACTTCTAAAGCCAGCTTGTTCTCGTGGTTGTTCATCATCTAATATTTTTTGTGTTCTATTAGTGATGATCTTTGTGAAGATTTTATAGATTACCGGCAGTAGGCTTATTGGTCTGTAGTTCCTTATATCTTCCTGACTGCCCTTCTTGTAAATCAGTATTATGTTTGCGCTGTTCCACTGCTGCGATATTTTCCGTGTTCTTAGGCAGTTGGTGTAGATACCTGCTAATATCTTCCAGGTTTTCTTACCCGCATATTTCAGCATTTCTGCGACTACACCATCGTTTTCTGCTGCCTTGCCGTTTTTCAGGTCTTTCAGCGCCATCTCCACTTCTTCCATGAGAACTTCTGGGACATGATCTTCTTGTTGTGTCGTTACTTCTTGCACCATATTTTGTGGGGCCTTATATAATTCACTGTAGAATTTGGTGACCAGATCAATTATCTTTTCTTTACTTGTAACTCTGGAGCTACCTTCCTCCAGTGCAATTATCTGTCTCTTTCCTATCACTAGGGCTCTCTTTGCCTTCTTATAACTATTCCTGTTTTCGATTGCTCTCTCCAATAGTCCTTCGTTGTATCTTTTGATATCTTTTTTTATTTTCTTCCTTATATATATATATATATATATATATATATATATATATATATATATATATATATATATATATATATATATATATATATATATATATATATATATATATATATATATATATATATATATATATATATAATTATATATTTATAAAAAATATAAAAATATTATATATATATATATATATATATATATATATATATATATATATATATATATATATATATATATATATATATATATATATATATATATATATATATATATATATATATATATATATATATATATATATATATATATATATATATATTATATATATATATATATATATATATATATATATATATATATATATATATATATATATATATGTATGTATGTACCTATAAGTATATATAAGGTCACACTTCATGAAAATATTGAATGAAATGGAAAAATAATTGATAACCTTCCATAACAAACTTTTCTTCTTCAAATTACACAAATATCCTTGTTTGTAGTTTTGAGAGTCATTGTGATGTTAACTCACGGTGGACTAAATAAAGTAAGGTATTTATAATAATTGAGATCATTCGGTCGGCTCTCTCTGTTAATTAATAATTAGGACTACCCACAAAATCTCATTTAAAACTTTCATCTCAATAAGTTATGCGAAAATCGATCAATTCGGTGTCCTACTTTCATAATTGATTAGATATTTCAACTAAACCAATGCTGTCTGGCTGGAAGCCTTGTTCAAATTTCACAGATTCAACTTTGTCGAAATGAATCGTATACCTACAGTGTGTCCACGGATGGAAAAACTTTTTATTTTCATTTTAAGAGAAAATTGTCATTCTTGATAAAAAGGTTTGCGTGTTCAAAAACTCCATAAAATTAAATAAAATTCAAGTATTGCAAAAGCTGCTTCACTTTATATACAGTTTTTTGTAAAACCACATGAATTTAGGCACCAAGTTCGGAAATGTTTATTTATTTCATTTTATTTTGCGTATGGTAGTACAGCGATATCAGTATATAATACAGCATAAGAAAAAATATCTGGTAAAGTGCTATGGCAGTGGAGCTGTTTCGTATGACACAATTCATTTATTTAATGAAAAATATTCGAATGTACCAGTTACCAGGAAGGGATTGAAAAAATTGATAAAGAAATTCGATGAGATAGGATCTGTTGAAGACAAAAAAAATCGAATAAGACGTACTCTGAGAACGATGATGCAGCTTCTGCCCTAGCTATGCATTCAGTATGAGAAAATCCGAAGTTAAGTTCACGAAAAAAAGCAGCAGAAGTTGGTTTTAGCAAGAGCCACTTTATGACACGAGGCTTGACTTTTGTGCAATCATTGGTGAATATCTAATGAATGTCCACTTCTTTCACCAAAATATTCTATTTTCTGATGAATCAACGTTCACGACAAATGCAACTGTTTCATTTAAAACTGTCGGTATTGGGAAAGTGAAAATTCTTATTACAGAATACATCGTAATAGTCAGTTTGCCTAAAAAGTAAATGTTATATAATCGGACCGTATTTTCTGGAGGAGACGTTGAATCAGGAAGTATATTTGGATTTATTAGACAACCTTTTAATACCTGAATTAGATAACAACGTTCCCTTGGAACAAAGGGGTAAAATGTATTTTCAGCATGATGGCTATATAAATATTTTCTTGAACGATGGAAAGGACGATATGGACCAATATTTTTAACGATTTTATGGGGTTTTTGAACAAGCAAAACTTTTCATCAAGAATAATATTTTTCTCTAAAACTGAAGAAAAAAAGTTTTTCCTCTTGGGACACATCCATGGATACACTGTATAACAAAAAAAGGCGTGAGCAGCAGAGCTCCATCACTAAAGTCGTATTTTTCGCGCGAATTGCATTCCGTCGAGATGCGATTCTAACGGATACAATTATATTTTGAGAAATCAAGCTTAAATGGTGAACGGAATCGCGAAAAAATAATTTATTTAAAAAAAATCGTGGTTGAAAAAAAAGTTGAAATCAACGAAGGTACGTATCTCAACATCAACATAATCTACGTACAAAATTTCTTTCCTCTATTCTCCCTCCAACCCCTCAAAATTCGCGAAGTGCTTCGCGTACCAATTGAAGATCGAGATGAAATACGAACGGTATACATATATATATACATATATATATATATATATATATATATATATATATATATATATATATATTTTTATATATATATATATAAATAAATAAATATAAATATATAAATATATATATATATAAATATAAATATATATATATATATATATATATATATATATATATATATATATATATATATATATATATGTGACATGAGAAACATTTTTCGAAAATCGTGGTCTAGGAGGTTTAGAATGGATAGCAAAACTACTCCCGGTCCTGACTACTTTCCTTCGATACACTGCAATAATATGTATTTTATGGGATAAAATACCACCAATTAAGTTAAAATATATATTTTATGGGATAAAATACGACCAATTTGTTAATAAACTGTCAATGAAGAACTTTCTATTATGATTCAGAACATCTGTATTTACATCAGACATTATCATAAATTAAGTTTTCAAGCAGAACAGAGAGCAGTTTCGATACTCTTAGAGCTCAGTAGTATACTGGAGTCTGGAATATCATCATTACTTCCCTACCAAAATCCATAGCTACTTGAAAACTAAATTGTGTGGTAAGTTCATGTTCGATTTTCGGCATATATAACAACTTCGTTCAACAATATATTTTTATCAATTTGAGAGTTGTTAGTATAGGTTTGTTAAAGCCATACCTACTCACTTAAAATATGCAGAATATCTCGCAACATTTCAGTATGCAATGAGATATTGTAAAGCTCTTTAATAAAATATTCAATTGACGGAAAAATGAATGAATTGTTTCGTTAACGCATCTTTATTTTCATTTAAATAGCGACTAATTTTTCGATGTCAGTGTTGTCTAATAATTATTGAAATCCATCAAAGCCTCCTGGCTTGAATAAAAAACACTGATGATATATTAAAAGTTGAAAAGAATGAATGAGTAAATGGAAAAAGGTAGAATGTTACCGAATTGAATTCGATAACCTTGGTAGACGAATGCTGCAACAATTGACAAAACATATTTTTAAATACAACATCTAATCTGAAGAAGATTTACACGAATATCAGCCTTGCCTAAGAAAAATTGATATCTGAACAATTTCGCGGTATATCTAATTTGTTCACAAATTTTTTTTGTACTATATTAAAACTTAGTCCAAAGAGCTTCTACATGGAGTCATTGCATATTTACAGACAGGCCTGGAATGTCAGAAGGGCTATTCTCGGACTGTTACTTTAGATGTAAGCTTTTGGTGTGACTCTGTGAGTGAGCCTTCTTTTTTCTCCAGTAAGAGTTTTTTATTTTTGTTTGCATCATTTACTATGTTTCTGAAATATTGTTTTTAATTTTTGTTTCTGTTTATTTTCATATAATTTGTATTCGTTTTGTTGTATTTTCCCAGTCTATTGGCTGAAGCTGTGGAGTGGTGTAGTTCTAAATAAATAAATAAATAAACATAGGTATATATTCAACTCAAATCCAACAGTAGCATGAATGTGAAATTTTAACCATGGTAATTCATCACGACTAACCAGAAAGATGTTTCAGTTTGATTGGATCTCATCAGTACTTTAAGCCTACACTTCGTCTATCAACATGCTTCTGAGCTAGTTCATTGAATCTGAACTACTCAAAGGGGATTGTTGTCACTTAAAACTAACAAAACCGGGTGAGCGACATAGCTCCGTCACAAAAGTGGCATTTTCCACTTACTTATTTTCTTTTACATACAAATTCATTACCTCCTAATTAATTTGGAGGAGTAAAAGAGATTCACATAGTTTGAGTGCTTGCAAAAACGTATAGCACCTCTCTAACATCAACCGGGTTCACGTTTTTAGCCTTCTTAACGATTTGGGAGTAGATAACTGTAGATATGCGCAATGCGCGAATATTCGCGAAAACGTTAGAACATATAAACATATTGCATCTATAAGAGAATTAAATAGAAATTCACAGTACCCTCTGCATTTCCCTAACATAAAAACAATCCATTTACTAAATTTTAACCTCTTAATCGATTAGCAGAAGTTGTGGAGCGGCTCAAAACTTAAGGAGAATATTTAAAAGCAATATGGTCCACTTCGTCAGCATTAACATAATCTACGTAAGTGATTTCAACCTTCTAGCTTATTCTGGATGGCCTGTGAAATCAAATCAAATAAATGTGTATACTAAACTTTTTTGAAGAGGATACATGTTTTTTCTCGCTAATAATTTGTATGGGAAATTATAAGTTTCTGAAACCTTATTCAGCCATTTATGAAATGTGAAATATTATTTTACTTTCTAATCGCGTTACATTGATATAAAATACCTAGTTTCCTGACAGGGAATGCGGAGAATATACCTAAGGACGTGTGCGAGGCCTCAAATACCACCAAAGAACAAGAAATCTCCATATAAAATATCAAGTTGAAAAAAATGTTTATGGCACCAAAAATCACTTCCTTAGCGTCAACTCAATATATTTATAAATACTCAACCCTCTATCCCAATTTTTAGATTGTATCGGGTACAAAATCGTATTCTCATCTCCACGAACCCACTTAAATGTTCTATGAGACACAATTTCGAATTTCTTCCAGATGATTAACTTCCACGTATTTCGCCATCAACTTACGAAATTTTTACTCATACATATTCGCGACAGTCCCTTGACAAAATTTCAAGATCCCGAAATTCAGATATATATATATATATATATATATATATATATACGAGTATATATACATATATATATATATATATATATATATATATATATATATATATATATATATATATATATATATATATATATATATATATATATATATATGTTCAGAAAGATTTCCGCGGTCGGAAGTATTTGAAAAACTTGGTTCACGGACTGATCCGCGTGATAAATATGAAAAATTTCGACATTTCGGCTACTTTTGCGAAGCCATCATCAGGAGAATTAGAATTAATAATTATTCCCCTTCTAATTCTCCTGAAGATGGCTTCGCAAAAGGAGCCGAAACGTCGAGATTTTTCAAATCTTTCACGCGGTTCATTCCGTGAACCAAGTTTTTGATATATATATATATATATATATATATATATATATATATATATATATATATATATATATATATATATACAACTTTTTGATAATTATTAGCAGTAACAGACTTGGTGAATCTCAAAAAAACTCGATTTCATCAAAAAGTTGACATTTCGCCACGATATTCGTGGCTTTTTCGAAACTTTGGAAATATTGAAATTTCTTCGACATTTATTGATTTGAAAAAATTTGAATAGTTAAAAAAGGCTACTATGTTTCATCTAAAATTTTTTGGCTGTGGCCGTTCTCTGTTATGTATTACGTGCTATTCAGTCCAATAGTAACATTCAAATTTGTTATTATCAGATGGTAAGGGAAACCACAGAAACCTATACCCACGTAATGTTCGAAATAGGTTCAAATTATTTTGATTTAGTAGTAGTCTTTTTTAACAATTCAAATTTTTTCAAATCAATAAATGTCAAAGAAATTTCAATATTTCAAAAGTTTTGAAAAAGCCACGAATGTCGTGGCGAAACGTCAACTTTTCAATAAAATCAACAACAATTGAAATATATATATACATATATATATATATATATATATATATATATATATATATATATATATATATATATATATATATATATATATATATATATATATATATATATATATATATATATATATAAATATATATATATATATATATATATATATATATATATATATATATATATATATATATATATATATATATATATATATATATATATATATATATATATATATATATATATATATATATATATATATATATATATATATATATATATATATATATATATATATATATATATATATATATATATATATATATATATATATATGTTCAGAAAGATTTCCGCGGTCGGAAGTATTTGAAAAAATACTACGTCAATAACTACGTCAATGGAGTACCCGCCCCCCTCCCCTATAAATACGGCCACGCGACGATCGGCCCGTCAGTTGACTCTGAAGAGTAGGCAGGTTGTGACTTCAGAGTTGATAGGAAGCAGTACGGTTGGTGGAGTAGGCAGATTCAGACCACGCAATCGTACTGTTTCCGATTTCTCCTAATTCGATTCGTGGAGTAGGCAGATTGAGGCCACGTATCTCAATTATTTCCCTTCTAATTCTCCTGAGATGGCTTCGCAAAAGGAGCCGAAACATCGAGATTTTTCGAATATTTTACGCGGTTCATTCCGAGAACCAAGTTTCTCATATATATATATATATATATATATATATATATATATATATATATATATATATATATATATATATATATATATATATATATATATATATATATATATCGTGGTCCCAATCTAAATGGAATTAAAATCCAGTGCTGCATTTCACTGATACTTTCAATACGTTAGAATAATTTATTACTTCTCAGGGGTGAAACCTTCGCCCGACCGATATTCTCATTTGAAAAGCAGTCTGGTATAGGTTTATCACATTTTTATAGTCGACCATTACAACTAATGGCCATGTAAAATACCCATTACGAATACTTACTACTAATATTCTGAAAGAAGTTAATTGTAGTATATTTATCGATGATCTCGAATTCGAAACTGTATTCACAACATTTTTTCTTACATAGTTTATCACATATTGAAATATTATCATTTAAATTAGGATAGTCGAAAATATTAGAGTCGAAAAACAGAGATGATAACTCTATATTTTATCATAGGAACTGAAAACAAGACGTTGTTTCTGTTTTCTTCCTAACAATTTTATTTAGATAATATGTCTGTAATATTGATAAAATTTTTACATTCGAATGTTTTATCTGTAACTGCTATATGCGTTAATAAAGATTTTGTATTTTTGTATTTTGTATTTTGAGACGAAATATAAGATGAGTTTTTGCTTCGAGGAACCGACATAAAAGAGGTGGAAATACAACAATTCAATTTTTGATATCCACACCAAAAAAAAGAAAGCATAACTTCAAAACCCCTCCTTTTAATCATAAGAATTTTTGTGGATTCGTCATAGGTTTCTAGAGGACTTCATTTGAAATTTATTGAATGCTTCAAATTCCGAACTTTATTTTTCTAGAGTATCAATTAACACAGAAATCAATTCACTGAAAACTTTTCAAATCGGCAACCATCACTAGAAGTGAAATCGATTCACGTGGAAAAAATTCATAGCAACAATATTTATTTTGTTATCTGTATGACACATTCACCTAGGTTTTCGGCCACTTGTTCAGAAAACAATAAATAGTTATCTTATGACGAAAAAACCAATTTACCTTTATACGAGTAATAATGCATTTCGATTCTATCTGAAACGAACGTCAAGAAGTCCTATACTCCGATGGCGTTGAAACCATTTCGAATAGATTTGAATAAACGCCTGAACATAATTTCAAACTTAATGTATCTGAATGGTGGGGTTTAATTCCCATTAAGAAATCCTAAGAATAACAGCCATCAACTTAGCAGTATTTATACAGGGAACTAATTGCTACAATATATAATCTCATC
>JARQZK010002922.1:335000-357500 GCA_030704885.1 Cynegetis impunctata | reverse complement strand
CTTGGTAATCCGTTCCCTAATTTCTTCATTGCTGTTGGCCTGTTTATTTAGGATAACTCCTAGGTATTTACCCTAGTCTACTCCTTTTATTATTCCGCATTCTAAAGGTAGGTCGTTACGCTCATTGTTACCGACTAACAGATATTCACATTTACTCATATTCATGGTCAGTCCTGCTTTTCCATATTCTTCCTGGAGTTTTCTAACCATGTAGCTTAAATCTTCTTCGTCCTCCGCTAAAACAACTTGGTCGTCCGTGAAATATAGACTATATAGTGTCTCATCTCCCACTCCTAGTCCCATGTTCTTACATTTATTCGTCCACCCTTGTAGGGCTCTGTCTAAATAAATTTTAAATAGAGTTGGTGATAAGCAGCATCCTTGTCTTGGGCCCTTGGTTGTTATAAATTCCTATGTCAGGGTGTTACCAACTCTTATTTCAGTAGAGTTATTTTTGTAGTACTCTCTGGTGGCGTTAGAGTAGGTCTTATACTAAGTTGTTCCATGGCTTTCCAAAGTTGTATCACGGGGACGCTATCGTAGGCTTTTTCAAGATCGATGAGAGCAATGTGTGTTTCTCAGTTCCTTTGCGTCCTTTTTTCGAGGGCTATTTTTAATGTGAAGATGTTGTCCGTTGTGGATCGGCCCGCTCGAAACTCCGCTGTTTATTTTGGATATCTTCTTTTATTAGGTTTCTGAGTACCCGTGAATATATTCAAGCAATTGTTGGAATAACTGTTATCCCTTTGAAATTTTTTAGGTCGTCCTTAGATCCTTTTTATGGATTGTTGTTATATAGGATGTTCTCCATTCGGTAGGAATATTTTCCCCGTTCAAGCATCTTTCATAGATATTTTTCAACATTTCTATGAGTTTCGGTGGACCATACCTGATAAGTTCAGGATAGATTCCTTCAGGTCCTGGGGATTTCCTTAGCTTAGTGGTCCTTATAGCTTCTTCAACCTGGATATTGTGTAAATGTATTACATTCCCGTTCCCTTGATATTGATCCTCTTGCATAAACTGCGGGCGTTTTTCCTCCAGGAGATGTCTGAAATATCGTACCCATTCGTTGTTTGATATACTGTTCAAGTTGGTTCCTTGTTTCGTTGTTGTTCGTATGGATTTTATAGTTTTCCATGCTTCTGAGCTTCTGGTTCCCCCAAGGTTTTGATCTATGAAGTCGCATTTTTTAATCCACGCCATATTCTTCTTCTTGCGCACTTCCTGTTTTACTTTCCTGTTCGCTCTTTTGTATTCTTCTCTAGTGTCTGCGTCATCTTTCTGTATAAGTTTTTTGTAGATTTCCTTTTTCTGCCTGATCTGTTGCTCTATTTCATCATCCCACCAATAAATTCTCTTCTTCCTTATTTCTGTTCCTAGTGCCTCTTAAGCCGCTTCTGTGATACATCTTTTAACATGCTCGTACTCTTCTTCTGTTGTTCTGAGCATAAACATATTAAATGTAAAAGAAGAAAGAAACTTGAGGACCCCTCAATTTTAGGTCAATTTGAATGTGCAGCTGGTGAATGTAGATTGGGCAACCATAGTGTTATAGTGCTTTCCATATATAGACTCTGTGGTGACAATAGCTCAGTAAGTGTATTCTTTGAACAATTACAAAAAGTCCTTTCATGCATACTGCAGGAAAATAAGTTAGTTATAATAGCTGGAGACTTTAACATAGATTTATTAGACAAGTCAAATAACATAAGGTCAGAGTTTCTAAGACAATTGTTTCAATTTCATACTACAATAGGGGAAGCAACTAGAATAACACGTAATGAAAGTAGCTGTATAGATAATATTTTTCTAATTTTTTCCGTAAACAAAGCCGTGGTTCTCAGGACTGCTATCTCAGATCATACAGGACAAAAGATAACATTTAAATTGTCTTCAACCCCCAAAAATATTTCTACATATCGTAGAATATATAGTGAGGAGGCAAAAATTGCATTTACATAAGAATGAGATGGGAAAGCAAGACTGGGAGTCAATCTTTTCCCAACAAGATAATAATGTGAATGCAAAATGGGAATGTTTCATGATTATTTTCAACCTGATTTTTGAAAAGTATTTCCAATTAAAATTGATGCATGTCAACTACAGAAATATAAATTATTATTAACACTCCGGAAGTTGTTGACAGTAAGAAAATATTACATGTTTTGTTATTGTTGAAAACTCAGGACAGAGGTTTCAAATTTTTATATGATCAAGAAAAGTGTAAATATGATAGGTTATTAGTGCAAGCTAGAGTTAATTACTATAATAATAAGATAGTTCGAAAAATAAAAATAAATCTATGTGGTCCATATGCGGGGAAATAAAGGGAAAAAACAGTTGTAATTAAGGTTGTGATATATTTATATATATATATATATATATATATATATATATATATATATATATAATATATATATATATATATATATATATATATATATATATATATATATATATAAAAGTAAGAAAGCTCAGTAGATCAAAAAATATGCTTTTCTTCAGTGATACAATAGAGGATGAAAAACGAATCACTCCGATCAGCTGATTATGTAATTAGGATTGATCTTCTATTGGATAATTTTTCCTCACCAGTGGATCGGTACTGGAAATGTAATAAGAAGAGGACTAACTAGTTTTTATTTTGAATCAACTCAGAAATTAATAGAAAATAACCTAATTACATATAATGAATTCATGATCAACTTGAAAAAATCATTTGACTATAGTATTCCAGTTAAATGAAACATTTTGTCGACTAAATTCAATGAACAATAGTGGAATCATGAATGTAAAGGAGATATAACTACCAGAAGAGATGATAATCAATTATATCTTAGTTCAGAAAATATTCTTGAAAATTTGAACTTCACGAACAAAGATATCAGAGTAAGTAGAATAATGAAGAGAACTAAATGCTATTCCTGGATGGAATTTTGCTCTATGCTGAAAAGGAAAACTTTAACAGTCACAGATTGGAACAATATTAAAAACAATGAAAAAGGTTTGAGTTGTCTATCAAATCCTGTAGTCGCAATGAAGCCTGGGATCTTCAGATAAATTAGCACCTTCTTCTACATACGAAAGAGATAAAAGTATCATTTCAAATCGAGATTATGACTGCATTCAAACAATGAGCAAACCATTGATATAATCGGAACTCAATAAGGCACTCAAGTCAAATTCTAACTCAACGCCCAGCATAAATCATATTCAGGACATAATGCTATTCAAATGACCCTTAATAGCGGAACAAATGCTTCTTATCATATTAAACAAAATTTCGCGTACTGGTAGAATTCCACATCAGTGGAAATAATATACAAGTCTTCAACATAATATAGATCCAATTAATGCAGATTCAGGCCAGTATCCTTAACTTCCTGTTGCCTGAAAACCTAGAAGAGAATTATAAAATTCAGGTTACAATGATGGTTTCAACGACAAGTTTCCGTCTCCTAACATAGATTTAGAAGAGAATATGATGATGAATCATGTCAAGACAACTAAACAATTTTGGTAACAGATACGCACGGGTAGTGCGCAAACAGCATTTTCCCTCTCGCAAAAAAAAGATTAATATTCAATCGAATAGAAGGCAAATTATTTGGGTAAAAAATAACCAGCCAGGAACTTCCTCAAGGAGAAATTTTATCCCCTCTGCTATATATAATTTTATACACAATTTTATTTTGGAAATAAAGATTTCCACATATCCCAACAAAATTTATCTAAAACTTTCAGATGATTTCAAAAATTCTAAGCAAATAAAGGCCGTTTCATATCCTCATAGAACTGACATTTCTACCAGAAAAACAAAGTTTGTTCCAACCAGTATGATTACCTTGAATAGTCAAAATCAAGTCTACAAAAATTTCGATAAATTTCTTGGAATTATTGTGGATAGAAAGTTGCAGTGGGAAAAACATATGCATAATATATTTTAAAGTGTTTTTTTGGGTCAATTCAAATTTTTAAATTTATATGCCGAAGAAGCTGATAGAAACATCTCACTTCTAAATTACCGTAGATTTGTTCAATGGAAATTATATTTTCGTAGTTTTATGGAAACTGTGCAGAGTAGATTGAAGAAGCTAGATGTTATTCAACAGAGATCACTTAAACTTAGTCTAGGATTTCCTTATAGTACACCAAAATGAGTGGTACCATAAGAGGCTGCAGAACTGCTGTTCGCATATAGAAGAGAAATATTGACAGCAAAGTATCTTCTCAAGAAAATTACTTTCTTTACACAGAAAATAGAAAAAATTCACTTACTCGATATTGGGTTCCAAAAAAGATATACGGTAATAAAGAGAATATGGCTGAACATTTTTAAATACATCAACGGCTATTTCATTACGCTATGAATTTTGAAGCACTTACAATATCGTTGATGGTATATTTTTCATTGTGCATAGTAGGAAAGGAGATTTGAATAAAATTATGAGCGGAAACATTTTATTCTCGCTAAATTATATTGTTTTCTTTAGAAAATATGATATTTATTTCTATAATTCTATAATTTCACATTTATCCACTATTGAATTCTAAGCTAATCAAATTGCATCAGCTCTCGTAACATTTATATACATTTCATAAGGTGTAGAGCTAATACTGGGATACAGGGAAATGAAACCGTAGGCAGAGTGGCAAAAGAGGCAGCGGTTCCCGCACATAAACTAGAACAAGGATTAGTTTACTTATTTTATTATTATGCTTATAAACCTATTGAGGTTAAATACTACAAGAACATAGAAAATTACCATTTCAAAACTAAGTGGTTCAGAAATAATCCTCAAAATCGAAATTTCATCAGGGTAATTTGCAGATTGAGGTGAAGGCATGCTAGACCTATAACCTATTTCCACAGAACATGTGTTAAACAATCATCCTTATGTGATTGCGTCAAAAAGGGTACACAGGACCATCTTATACTTCAATGTTGCAATTTCTGACACCAATGTTAAGAATTCCTACATCAAATTTTTGGTTTTATTGATCATTATCAGCATTATAATTTGGGATATTTATAAGAGGTGGGCATATCAAAGCATTGGGTTTGGAGATTTAAATTCGGACATGCTTCAGTCACCTCTGTTGCCATTTTAATCCATATGATTTTCAATTCCGTGTTCCGTCTTCCACTTATGTTTGTGTATAAAGAATCCCCTGAGCTACAGTGCTGACATATATTTCATTACTAGATCAATGAAATTGAATATAAATTTCAGCCTTAACTCATTATATTTATTATCATGTCAATCTATTGAAATATCTTCTAATTAACTTTATTCCCTATAGTTACTAAACAATGCCTAATTAAAATTCAGATTTAGTCCTATATTTCTGTGTATTTTCGAGTGTATTTCCTGGCATTAGTATGGCATTAGTGGGGAATTAGTGTGATATTAGTGTGGCATTAATATGGCATTAGTATGGCATTATTCTGGCATTAGTATGGCATTAGTTTGCCTTTTAACTGGGTAAAAGGCAAACTGTGTATTTTGCTCTCATTGAGTATAACCAGCTGATTAAACGAAAGATTAGTTGATAACCAGGATTTATAATACCGAAGTGTCGGTCGAGGTGTCGCTTGATTGCAACCTATAATAATAGTGGGCATAAACGCACCTGAATTTTGACAGTATTACACTCGGTATTTCATTTGAAATGCATTGAAATTGTCAAAATTCAGGTGCGTTTGATTTTGTATATTTTCCCAGTTTTTCTGCTCGCGACCGTAGGTACATAATCGAATTCTATTCAAGATGAAAAACGCCAGCCGAACTCATACCATCCTCATACCGTTTCGTTGAAAGTGGACAAGTGAGAACGTCGCTCTCTTAGAATTCACCCAGACACCGCTCAAATTTTTGTTAATGTTTGGTCCTGCTCGGTCCTGCTTGAATGAAATGAATACTGGTTACTAAGCGACTCAAATGGGCACTTAAGTAATGACAGACTAAAGATTTATAGTTAATAACAGTGTTAAACCTACTTTAAAAAGAAAGATGGAAGCCCAGTCACTTTCTTTGTCGAAGATAATAGACCTCCTAAATTGAAGAACAAACTCGACCCCGATCTGGATATATCAAGTAGTGACATTAGTGTACACTCGAGTGTATGTTTAAGTGATACAGACGAGGATACAGATGCAGATGAAGGTGAAAATATCAACGACAATTTAACAAAAAATAAATCAAATTTACATACTAAAGATTTAAAAATAGATTGGGCCAGAAAACTACTATGCAGTTGCCTACGACGAACAGTAATTTCTTGGAAAAGTTATTAACATTTTTTTTCGAAAATAGCCTTTATTTTATCAATAAAAATTCACAACAATATATTATAACAATCTCAAATCAGTGTCAAAAGCTCTGGTCTCGAGATAACATATTATAAAGATTCAACAATATACTATTTTCCATTTTTTTTCTTAATATTAATTTACAGATTACTTATACTTGACAACTAATTGCAAAAAAATATCACATTTCACTTTATTTTATTTCCAGAAAAATTCTTAGGTTTCTAAGGAAAATAATTATAGTTTCTTATCAAGCTAAGATTTTCTGGTAAAGAATTATAAAGTTTAGAAGCACATTATATTGGACTACAAAGTCCCAGATTTATTCTTTTGGTGTTGACATAAACATTATTAATGTTCCGCGTATTATGACTATGTATTTCATTGATAAATGTTATATTTGTATTACGTTTTTGTTTTCGTGAAATTATTTTATGCATAAGTTTACCTGCTCAAGCATCAATATCTTGTCCAACCTGCAGAGACAGTTCACTGTATAGGGTATCTGTACTTGTAAGTATAGCATAATTGAATAAAACTTTCAAGACTGTACAATTTTAATCTAATTAAATCTAGTTTCACAACACGTCCCCATACAGGCAGTAGTTAGCGCAAATGGGACAGAAAGAAGGCATTATAGACGTTCATTTTCTTTTCAACTGGTAATTTCGACATTCATAGATTATGGGAATCATTGGAATAATGTTATCTTTAATTTTGTTCAAATGGTTCTGCCAATTAAGCGATTCATCGATAATTAACCCAAGATATCTAATTTCGGTAACCCTTTCTAGATTGATATTATTGATTACAATATTTACTCTATCGATCCGCTTATTCTTTTGCTTCAAAAGCATATTTAGTTTTGTCCGCATTGATTTTCCGCTTGTTATAGAAGATCCAGTTAAGATATAAGTCGAGATCTTCATTAACTTAGTGTATAAGTTTATTCACATTTTCTCCCGTGTATACTAATGCTGTGTCAACGGCAGAGGCAAAATATTGGGCTTTAAGGTTTGCACACTCAATGAGTTTTTTTAACAATATGTCTATACTGACCACATCAAAAGCCTTGCTTAAATCGACAAAAACAGCTATAACAATTTTCTTTTCATCTAAAGCCTTACAGATGTAGATAACAAAGTCAGAAGTAGCGCCCAAGGTGCTACTATTTTTAATAAACCCATATTGGAACTTATCAAATGAAACATTGTCATTCATAAAAGATGTCATCCTTTTTTTTATAACTTTTTCGATAACTTTTTAGAAAACGCTTATAACTGAGATCGGCCTATACCTAAATACTCATACACTTTGAATAGCCCGACTCATAAATTGGAGCTAATCTGATCTTTTTCAGTTCTTGTGTAAATATTTCAGTGGTAAGTACCTTGTTTATTAACATTGTTAACGTTTTTAAGATAAATTCCCGTAAGTTTATAATATCAAAAACAGTTACTTGATCATACCCCGGTGCAGAATTATGTTTTAGTTTAGATATGGTTTCATCAATTTCAACCTCGTCTGTGAGTTCTATACTCGTTACCTCGTTATATTTGATCTCTTCAAACTGTCCATTTGAGTCCCTCTGTAAAATGTATTCCGCTAATGTTTTTACTATTGTGTGCAGAGTGTTTTTTTTAAGTATTTACAATACTAACGTTATCCTTAGCCTCCGTTCCCTCCACTTCCAATGAATCAATACATGTTAAACCAGGTTTATTCACAAAAAAACTATTAACAAATTGCCACAATTTTTTCATATTGCTACCCGTCTGTTCCCATTTTTTATGAAAATATTAATTTTTTCAAGCCTCAATTTTATTATTAACTTTATTTGTAAGCTTTTTAAACTCAATGTCATATATCACGATTTCTGGATTTTCAACTTTCTTTTTATATGCCTTATCACGTTGTTTCAGCGTTTACAGAAGTTCCTGGTTTATCCAGGTGTTATTTTCCCTTATTTTTATAATTTTTACATACTCCGATGCAGTTTTTGTATCCTTAATTAAGTCAATCAGGTCATGAAACCACGAGACTTCCCTACTGGCATTATTAATGTTGCTTCTAAAGCGTGATATAAAGTTTTTATAATCTACCACTTTAATGTTGTGCTGAACTTCGGTTTTACTAATTTTAACATTTTCCCGAATGTTCAACATCAACAAATGATGGTGAGATAAGCACTTTGGTTGAATATTTAAAGAATGAACAAAATTTGAGCCATAGTCCAACATGATATGGTCGATAAGAGTTTTGCTGTGTTGTGTAACTCTGGTAGCGTCTTCCACTTCAATATTGATAATTATTTTGAAATTATTTAAACGAAGAAGATTTTTATAGTTATAAACAGATTCAGAATTATCCACTAAGTTAATGTTCAAATCTCCTATTATAACATGTTTTTTTGGATGTTTTGGCAAAATGTTTTCTATGTCTACAAAAAAATCTACAATGCTATACGATGGTGGTCTATACAAAACACTCACTTCTAAGTTACTTTCACCCACACTAACACACAACCAATTAATTGCCTGGTCTGGATCAGATTTATCTATGAGACGACATTTTATAGACTTTTTGATATATATTGAAGCTTCTCACTCTAGTTTTCAAGACCGTACAGAAATTTTAGAGGGTGATACTTTTAAAGTAAAATTTTTGAAACAAAGTGGGGATCAGTTTGTTTGGCCTGAAAGATGATATCGATACGGTAGAAAAAAATTATTTTTTTCACGGTCCAATTACACCATTCACTTCAAAAAGACATGATTTTGTAAACATAAAAAGATTATATAAAAAAATGATCTGATTTTCCATTGAAATAAGGATTACAGTTAAATATTATGTACCTGAAAACAATATTTAGTTTGTTGATTTCATTGCTTTTTCGTTGTTAGGGCAAACTAAAGTTAGGTTTAAATTTGTCAAGGTCCTCCATTCAGCTCTTTCATTTCTGTCCTTCTTACCCGACGCAACGGGTAAACATTTTTGGATAAAAACGAGGTATATGGGCACATACAGTACTATGCTACACGGCCCTATGTACCGTATAGCTGTACTTATGTGTTATAGGCAGTACCTATATCTCGTTTTTGTCCAAAAGTTTTTAACCCTTACGTTGGGTGAAAAGGAGAGAAATGAAAGAGCTGAATGAGGGCCTTGACAAATTTAAACCTAACTTTAATTTGCCCTAACAACAAAAAAGCACTGAAATCAACAAACTAAATATTTTTTTCAGGTACATAATATTTAACTGTAATATTTTAATGGAAAATCACATTATTTTTTATGAGGTGAGTAGGGGCCTCGGTGGGGACTTTTACAGAATTATAATAATTTTAAATTTATTATTATCAATATTATTATTATTATTGTTTGTATTCTTTTTTAAAGAGGGAAAATAGTAATTTACAGTTTTTTTTATGTTTCGTACTTTGGCTCGCTTAATGTACCTACTTAAAAAGTAGACACCTTGTAATTATTTTAAAGATTTGTTTTACGGTTTAATGGAACTAGCGGCAATTGGGTAAATTTTGTCACTTTGTTTGTTACTTTTCTACTGATAATGTCAAAGCAATAGATTGGGGCTCGGAATGGGGTTTGTTTCAGTTTTTTGGTTATTATTTGGCTCGGAACTACAGAGCATAATATAGGTATACTCAAAAAGTAGTCAGGTATTAAAAGTTGATTAGATTTTATTGTTTTTCATTGTGTATTTTAATTATATAGTTGTTATTACTAACAAAACTTATGTTCCTCTTTGGGGATTATCATTATTTTATGTTAATACGAGTATATAATATATGTTCAGAAAACAAAGGTGTGCTTTAATTTAACCAAAAATGTCAACTTACATCAATTCTTCGCATCCGAGGGTGTTTTGGAAATATAGCATAATTTAAAATCATTACAATATTGGGTCATTAAAATTAGTACTTATAGAATATTTGGAGACATTTATTGCTAAGAAATTACTTAACAACGAATGAAATTAATTTGCATTACTCTAGGAATATGTGGCATTAGTTGGCATATATATATATATATATATATATATATATATATATATATATATATATATATATATATATATATATTATTATATATATATATATATATATATATATATATATATATATATATATATATATATATATATACATATATATAACATATATATATATATATATATATATAAATATATATTTATATATATATATATATATATATATATATATATATATATATATTTTTTTTTTTTGAATAGTTAAAAAAGACTACTATGTTTCATCAAAAATTTTTTCGGCTGTGGCCGTTCTCTGTTATTTATTACGTGCTATTCAGTCCAATATTGAATTTTCTTATATTATTTTCCTTTCGAAATTGAATTCATTTTGATGATGCGTTTGTTAATTCTCATTCAAGTTGAATAAAGAGTTCTAGATTGAAATTTATTGTTCCTGAAATTTAAGATGTGATGAAAATAATCGATCAATTATTACTGCTTTGTGAGGTGGCTGAAATTAATGAAACTTTATTTTTTCACTACGATTACGTGCATTCAAAGTGAAATTAATATGTGAATTCAACATATTCCATTATTCATTTCTGCCAAAGGAATCCGTTCGAATGTCGAACAGTCTCAGTTAGCATTCATTAATCAATAAACACCGGTATGTTTTCCAGCTGCGGAAAAACATATTTTTCCAGAAACTCAGTGTTTCCACAAATCTGATAAATGAGCAATTTATAAATAAAGAGATCATCGTTATCCCATTATGCAAATTAACAAAATAACACGACGATATTAACCTCCAGAAACAGTGATATTGCTCGTAGTACTGTAAACAAATGATTTCAAATTTTTGTTTGGATCTCATAATTTGATTTCTACTTTATGATATTTCCTTATCAACAACTTTTCTATTACTACTGTTGTGGTTTTACATTCGCTTTTAATTTTGATGATTCCAATGAAAAATTATTATAGTACCTTCATTCATATAGAATATGAATCCTAACCAACATATGCTCAACGAAAATAAATTGAATTTAGAAATGTAGTTAAGCTGAAGCTGATCAAGAAATGTTACTACGCTGTAGATGAATTTTTCAATGAGATTAATTTCTGATTATCTTGTAAGTTAACGTGTCCTATGCATTTTATTTTATATGGCTGAAAGGATTAATGAACAATCTTACTTTTACTTCATATATATATATATATATATATATATATATATATATATATATATATATATATATATATATATATATATATATATGAAGTAAAAATATCAACTTGTGTATATATGAATATGTGAGTGACAGGTACTATCGGGAATTAAGTCATTCACTCAGGTAAAGCTCTTTATTGAAGCATACCAAGCTTTTGGACATTCACATGTCCATTTTCAGGGTACTAAAAGAAAATTTCCTTAATTATACAAAAAGATGATCACCAAGCTACAATCTACTTACTCTCAATGTGAGCAAAACATATTAAAACTCAGCAATCTGATACACAGGAACTCCAATGCATAATAGTATATTGTATAAGTGGGAAAAGCATAATATTCCCAATAGTAGGGGAGCCCACGATGCTAAATGGGGATTTACTCGAGCGTCGTAGAGACCTATTGAGAAGAAGTTTTATCATCCTCATAAGTAATTTTGCAATTTTAATTGATCGAACCAAACATTTCGGAGTAATCCCGAAAAAACAATTTTTCGGGTTTCTTTCGTTCACGATATCTCTCGAACGAATCAACCGATTTTGACCAGCTTGGTGGCGATCGACGTGGTTTTTCAAGCTCAAAAGCGGATTAGTTTTTGAAGTTGATCGATAAAGCCGTTTAAAAGTTATTCCAAAAAAACCACTTTCAAAAAAAAAATTTTCTTATTTTTTTTGAGATTTTTCAAAATTTCTCAAAATCTATTGGTTCGAATCGGTTCAAATTCACAGGAAAGCTAATTTTGAGGGAAATATTTAGAACGCCGTTTAGTAGATTCCGATCGGTTTAGTCGTTCGAAAGTTATAATCGAGTCACATAGTCACACACACACACACACACACACACACACACACACACATAGAGAAAGAGTGAGAGAGGAATAGAAACGCGGAGAAGGAAATGTAGGCATCACGCAGCTGAACGCATTTAACTTTATCGACGAATTTTTATTATTTCGGCTTGCGGAAATCGTCAGATTATATATTTTTCATTATTCTTGAATTATTTCCTTCAAAATAAAAAAAAATTTAGCTACGCTCGAGAATGTCGAGATGACGTTTTTTTTTTACAACTTTGTTGCCCTCCCCTTTCTTTACGTCACTCTCAAATTGTCAGATTAGTGGAATATACACTTTTTAGGATGTACTTAACTCACCCTACTTTAATCTGACGCGCTCGAGAATTTCTGATGGTCAATTTTTTTTTACTAATCTGATCCTGTATCCTTCACGGGCGGCCTTATATATGGGCCTCATGTTTTGTGGAGGTACTTAACCGGGTACAAGGTATCATCCTGTATATTAATCTGCCGCGCTTTAGTAAATCCCGAAATCCCCCCTTGGGCTCCCCTACTACAAACGACTGTGATAATTACCAGACGAGGAGCGTAGCGACGAGTCTGGTAACACAGGAGTTTGGGAATATGCTTTTCCCACGAATTATACATACTATTTTTTCTCCGATCGTTGATTTACATTTAAAAAATTAATTAAAAAGTATTTCATTCAAGATATAATCAAGTAAGTTTAAATAGGTTTCTCTATGTTCACATCAAAATATAGAAGTGGTAACCATGGAAATTACTTCGTTATGACAAAAGTACAATAATTTTAAAGCAGGTTTTGTTTGTTTCTTTGTATTTTACAAGGAATTAAAAAAGAATTAGTAAACATGAACACTGATAGTGATTATTTGTTACCTTGCACGCCTTCTGAACTAGTAGAAGCCGCGAACGCGGCTTCACTTAATTTACTTCCAGCGAAATCCAGAAAGGAGTATGAACTTGCGTACCAACGCTTCATGGATTTTTGCAGAAAAACAACAATGTATCCTTTTCTGAGATTGTACTGATGGCGTATGTTGCTGAATTGGCTAAAACAATGAAATCTTCGACGTTGTGGGCACATTATTCCATGCTTCGATCAACTTTGTTAAAAATAATATTAATATTGCCCAGTACCAAAAACTGAGAGCATTTTTGAAACGTCAAGCTACAGGATACAAATTTAAATGTAAATATTAACAACAATTATAAAAATTAAAACCATACTTTGTTTCATTTTATTGTAATAATCCATTTGTTACATTACCGCACGCTACAGCAGTGCGGTATAGTTATTTTTCTACAAGCGTGCGCTTTCAACCCTTTTCCCGCACGCATTTCAATTCGTAAAGAGTCACATTGCCAAACAGTGCGGGAAAAACCCCTGCTATTCCATTTCCGCACGCGTTTGCGTGCGGTAATGGAATAGCAGGGATTTTTCCCGAACGCTTTTATTAGAGAATAAACTGAATAATGATATGTCTCTATGCACCGAACGCCACCGACGACGTTACTAAGGAAACGACATGTGAATTAACATAATATGTCATTAGTAGGAAATTATTTGAATATATCATCAGTGTGTTAAAATCTCCATTAAAATAAGCGCTTGTAGAAAAAATATTGTTCCTAACAAGTGCGGAAAGAGATATTTTCCTGCACGAAACTGCCGTTACCCGAACGACGCGAAGCGGAGTTCGGGTAAGCAGTTGAGTGCGGGAAAGACTCTTTCCGCACGAGTTAGGAACAATATTTTTTCTACAAGCGCTTATACGAGATCGATTAGATTTCAACACACAGATCAAATTTGATTTGAATGACAAACGTAATTCTACATGTCATATTATGTTAATTCACATGTCGTTTCCATAGTAACTTCGTCGGTGGCGTTTGGTGCATAGAGACATATCATCATTCAGTTTATTCTTTAATAAAAGCGTGCGGAAAAAATCCCCGCTATTCCATTACCGCACGCAAACGCGTGCGGAAATGGAATAGCAGGGGTTTTTTCCGCACTGTTTGGCAATGTGATTCTTTACGAATTGAAATGCGTGCGGAAAAAGGGTTGAAAGCGCACGCTTGTAGAAAAAGAATATTACCGCACTGTTATTTTCTAATTGCTTAGCAACTGCCCACTATTCTGGAATGTTGAACTTTGCGCATAGAAAACAGGTTAAAATAGTGGCACTTTTCCCACGATCGGAGAATAAGCACCTTATGTGAGTGAAATTTGAACAATTAATTCCCGATAGCACCTGTCACTCACATATATATATATATATATATATATATATATATATATATATTTATATATATATATATATATATATATATATATATATATATATATATATATATATATATATATATATATATATATATATATATGTATATGGGTCTAGGACATTTGGGCGCGGCCGATCGGGCGTGGCCGTTTGGACACGGGACCTTTGGGCGCCTGTACAGTTGGTCGCGAGACATTAAGGCGTCAAACTTGTTTGTAGAGAATGAAATTCCCTATTAGAAACTGCAAAAAAAATTTTATACTATGTCGCTTGTAACCTTTTAAGAACAATAAAAGCCCTTTAAAGCAATTCTAACTTACTAAAATTTCACAGTACAGGCCCATTACAGAAATTAAAAAACTGATTATTAATTCACAAAATTTCTTTTAAATATATACAACATATAGGGGACAATGGCAAAATGGATACCCTGGATACTATGGATCCATGGCATAGTTGTTTGAAATACCTCTTAATAATTGTATAATATTTGCATTTGGGTGGTTAAGATAATCTTCGGCCAGTAATTTTATTCTCCTATCAGCCTGGATATACTTTTGTCTTTCTGGAGATGGCTCGTTTCCAGCAACTAAATGTTCATTGGCAACATCTCTGCCTCGTTGGATAGTTTTAAGGCTGTCAATGAATTTCCAAATGGTTGGATGGTCCATTAACAGATGTGATTGCAACCTCCAGTGTGCCGCCTCGGCGTGATTTTTTGTCCTATCCGTGTTTGTCAGGACTCGATTGTGTACTGACCACATCGCTGGTGGAATCATTGCCTGTCGGCGACGATTTCCTCTCCTGTTCGGACGTCGTATATAAGAGTCCTCAAATCACTGTAAAAGGGGCTCTAGCTCCCGAAGAAGCTCATTTGACAATTCGTCTATAGCTTCGTCCAAATAGTTCGTCGTCAAAAATGATAATGACGTAATCATCTGCGCCTCAAGCACAAAATCAGCGTCTGTATTGTATCTTCCTAGAAGATGCAACTCTCCCAAATGCTTGCGCATGTTTTTCACTGAATGGAAGAAACATCCCATTAATTCCACATCCGGAAAAGCTGCCTTGAAAGAGTTGATGGCTGCCAATTCGAAATCGCAGATTTTCTGCGGGTGTAGGTTAGGCTGAAGGCTTTTCAAAAATTCCATTAATTTAGTGTATGTGATTGTTTGGGAGAAGTGCATAAACTACGGGATGTACTCCGCCACCTCTTTTACCCATTATGACATATACTTGGTAGAAGAATGGTGGTGTAATAGAAAATGTCCCATCGACGAACCAGTGGTCGTATTGGAGCAAAATCTGTAAACAAATATAAATCATATATAGTTATCAGCTTAATTGATCCCAAAAAACTTACAGTTTATAAGAAGTATACACTTAAATAAATAAATAATAAAAAAAGGAATATACAAGAAAGAACAAAATCTAAATTGACATCAATAATTATATTTATGAAAAGGTTGGCCTTTATTATGTAATAAATTTTAATTTTGTTTGAAAATAAAATATCTGTAGGAAGTGAATTATAAGTTGAAATCTCTAAGAACAAAATAGATTGCCGTCCAATGTTTGATTTAAACTTAATTCTTCTAAATATTTTAATATATTACAAGTACAATTATCTATTTAGGAAAACGCTTACCTCATCTAAGTTTCTTCTCGGCCAAATAACAGTATTCGATGTGGTTCTGCTCCGCTGTCGGCCAAGAAAAACTTTTCTAGTCTTCCACGTACATCACAAAACTGAAAGCTTTCAGGAATAATCAGATCTTCGACACGAAATGGAATTGGTGGTGCAACTAGATTATCGTTTCTTTTCCTGCGAATCAGTTTTTTTTAAGTATTTGAATTTCGTAGATTTGCCTATGCTGCGTGCGACAAATTGGCTTCATTCAGACAAAAGTTAATAATTTGCGACGTTTTCCATCGTTTCGGCAGCACGAGTTTTTACTGCATCGCAAACCATCCTTTCCTCTGAGTTCGCCGGATTTCTATCATGTGAATGGTTATGTATTTTATTCACAATGATACCATCTATGGTATGAATTTTGGTTTTTCAACCTTCATGTTTGAATTCACGGCGCCAAAATTTTTTTGTTCCACAAGCACTTAACTTGTCAAAGACATACATTGCTACTATACAAAGATTTACCACGTTTCGAAACTCACTCCATTTTAAAAACTGATCACAAAACAAACTGACTAAAACTGATTTAATCATCAGTATTTATATTTACAAAAATAGGCGGTACTTAAAATGGACGTTAAAGACATCTCTTTTCTTCAAAAGATTATTTACCTGAAATATACCTCATTTAGGTATCTGTTAATTCCTTTTTTTAATCCTTCAAAAGATTATTTTGTTGTTTCTAATAATCCAAATTCAGTCTTTAGATTAAGGTAGACACTTCTTCAAAAGATTATTTGCCTAAATTATACCTCATTTACACACTGTTAGTCTTCTCTTAATGTGCATTCAAATTCCATTGATAATATAAAAAAAAATAGAATCGAAAAGGAAATTGAAGACATAATTTCTTCAAAAGCTTATTTTTTGTTTCTAATAATCCAAATTCAGCCTTCAGAATTTTCAGAATTAATTGACAAGTTAATATTTTTAAATTTTAAAATATTCTAAACAGTTATAAAATAAATATCCGCTACTGGCGCCCAAATGTACTCACGCTCAAACGTACCCGCGCTTAAGTTTCTTCGCGCCCAAATGTCCGGATCAGTATATATATATATATATATATATATATATATATATATATATATATATATATATATATATATATATATATATATATATATATATATATATATATATATATATATATATATATATATATATATTTATATATATATATATATATATATATATATATATATATATATATATATATATATATATATATATATATATATAAATATATATATATATATATATATATATATATATATATATATATATATATGTATATTGAAATTTAATAATGATTTAAGGAATGCGAGTATGAGAAAGATAATAATATGTTGGAAAATTCATTTGAAAAATTGATGATCAATCAGATTATCCCTCCAACGCAACTAGTTTCATGATACTCGATGCTCTGATATTCCCATTCATCCATCACGGGAGAATGTTAGAAAATTATAAATCCGTGCCACTCACGATCGAAACACTAGAAGTCTGTTTTGCTTTTTAACGAACTCATCAGTAGGTCAAACAGAATCGTCAACCGCCAAAACCTCATGTCACTTCATACCTATAGGTGGCTACCATATATGCGGAGTTCTGCAACGTGTTCCACCACGCATACAGGCAACGCTGGTTGCGTTGTTGTCTTTATAATTCAAGCAGCGCCTGTTTAGCAAAAATAAATATACAATTTCAATATTACCTGCTCATCCAATTCCTGAAAATTATAGAAAAAATCTAAGCATTCAGCGTTTTGTGTTTCCGTTTGACTTAAAATCAGATTTCTATGGGTTTTGCTGTGAGAATTAGTGCTCTTCTTAGAAATTATGAGGTGGTTATGTGGATTTGATGTCATTTTACACTTGGATGGGACACTACTGATGAACTCGTTGAGGAGCGAAATAGAATGTCCAGTGTTTCCATCGTGAGTGGCAAATTTTCTAACATTCTCCATTGAAGGATGAATGGAAATTTCATGTCGACGAGTCTCACAAAACAAGCTCTGTTCGAGTTTTGATTTGATTAATCATCAATTTTTCAAATACAAAATTACTATATGAATATAAAGAAAATTTTTGTATTAGACAAATTAATTGCAGGAGGAATAATTGAATTCCTGTAGAAGGTGTAAATAATATGTAGTTTCACAAAGATACAAATCAAGTGAAATATAGAGAATTATTTTGAGTTATGGAATTATTAGGTTCAGTTAATGAACGAAAGCAAATGTGCAAAAATGAATAACTGAAATGACTTCTTCATAAATATTACACCAGAGTCAGATTTCAATGTATGAAGATCGAGAATTATAATAGAATTTATCAATCGTTTCACCTGATGAGTTACTGAGTATTTTCTTAATTCTCTCTAGTTACTCAATGTGAGACTTTATAGATGAAATTGATATGAATATTGAGGAATGGATTTGATCAATAAATAGAACTATAAAATCAGGTTGAAAATGTTTTTATTTTTAGAATAACAAAATGGATATATAGAATTATTGACAAAAATCAGAGATAATGAAGGAAACATAGTAAATTCAATATTGGTTGAATATTTTTGTCAGAAAGAGTGAACTAAAATCAAATGGACAACTAGAAATCCATTTCCGTATTATGCTAAATATCTTTAAGAAAAGTAAGCTAAGGTGTATGACTAAGTTTCATGGATCGGACCCTATTCTGAATAAAAATGTTTCCTCGATTTCTCATTGAGGATATTCGCTTGTGTCATAACTTTTTCCTTTTTCATGGAAAAGCCTGAAGATTCAAAGTTGTGAAAAAGATTGATGACAAGATTTTGAGAGTGGGTTATTCAGAAACTTATCTCTCTGAATGTTCTGGAACTGTGAGTTTTCTTCCTTGGTAATTTAGTTACAACTTATTTCTTAACTTCGTTTCTACTTTCAGGATTTTTCCAAGTTTTGCCAACTTGTATAGTTCACCTACAATAATATTCCCTAGATAACTTTGAATGCATTGTTGTTTGAAAAAAAGCTACTAGAAAACGACTATGAATCTTTATTTTGAATGATAGTTATTGATACGCTGATATTTATTTGAGAATAAATTTTATTATATTCAGAAAAAATCTTTCAGTTCGCTGTAATAACTGAATGCCAATTTGCAGAAATTTTCTTTATCAAACCTTACTTGATTTTTCAACAGTAAATCAACACACATTAAAGATCTAAATTCATTATTAAGATAATTAATAATTCAGTAGAATATCCGTTATAAGGTATATTAAAAAAATTCTATAAAGAAAAAAAAAAGAAACAAAATCTTCAACTTTAATTTTAAATGAGAAAATTTTTCACTATTCAAATGATATAATAAGTCTTAATATTTTGGTTCTCATAACACTGAAATATGAAAACATACTGAAAATTGATATGTTTTGAAAACAGATCATTGAGTTAACAAACCGAAATGTATTCATTATAACCATATTCTACCATCAAACAAGAATTGATGATGTTTGCAATCGATAACTTCTCATTTTTCAATTTTATTTTTTTTTCTAATAGAACTGTTAGTATAATATTGGATGGATTTGTCCATTACTTTGTGATAATACATTTAAACTGAATGAGAAACAGTATAGGCACACTATTTTTATTTTCAAAAATAGTGATGAGAATATAGTTTATTAATATATAATCACACACTCTACTTTATTTCATCAATTAAAAAACAATGGTTTATCCATTCGTAAATTTCTTTCAGAAGGTAATAACAAATAGTGTTTTATCGATTTTGTTTAGTATAAAATTTAACATTTGTTTTAGTTTGAAACTAATTTATTTTTTCATTACTTCAGACAACAATATCGCTGATATACATTAAGCATACATTTTTCTAACTCTGTAGAATTCTAGTACCTACATTCCTCAATGTGCTCTAGTCGTAGAAATTGTTATATGGTTATATTATGCGTTTGCTTCGTATATGTTGAGAAGTAGTGTTTACTGAAGAAATCTTGTTGCTGTCTGTTGTTATTCCTAATCGCAATAGTCTATATAGGCATATAGCATAAACTATTGTCTAATCCGAATACGTGAACAACATCCATTCAAAATCATCAATTTAAAAAAAACGACGAGAGATATCGTGGGACATCCGGTTAGAACGGAGTTCCTTTCGCTATATGTTATGTTTTATTGAATAGCAGGCACAAGGAAATAAATAAACTATTTTTGAGAGTGATTACATTTAAACAATAATGAAAGAATGGTAATAAAAATGTAACTAATGATTTCTAGTTATGAAACTAAACATATTATTATAAAATTAATAAGTAATAAAGTATAAACTTTGTGAAACATAAGCCAAGTGTTTTTATTTTAAAGTTTATACTTTATTCTTTATGATGTTTCACCAAGTGATGTGCGAGAATTCAATCTCAGAAATTAATAAGTAATTTTCAACTTAATTTCATCTTAGTAATGATTTGTAGTATCTAAACTAGGACAAATATGTTTGTGATTTCATTTTGAAAATGATTGAAGGATACTAGAGGTGATGAGCATTATTACTCGCTACTAAATACATACGCATATACGAATACAACTAACGCTCATACCTAGCAATGCATTCGAGATAGTTGTAAGCACATTTTGTTGACTAACTTTCAATCATAAAGTGTCTGGAGTGCAACGTACGATGAGGAACTTCATTCCAGAAAATTTGTCTTTGAATTATAATGATTCCTCGAAATTAGAATACTTAAGAAATATTTTTTTACATTTTGAATATCACAAACTACAAACTTAGCAAAATTCCAAACAAATTCTCATTTTTACATGGATGAAATATCAGAGGAAGAAATACAATTAGAGATAAAATTGTGGAAAGGCTGGAAAAACAATGAAACCTGAATCGTTCGGCTAGCAAACAAAACCGGAGAATTTCAAGCAGAGAAGTTAGACAGGGATGCCACAACACAAGCGCGGATGACTGGTTGAATAACAATTGGCTCAACAAGGGATTTTAGACTGTTCCGCCTGATTTTCAATTCACAGCCACGATTTGTTCCCCTTTTCGGGTTTTCTATATTCATCACGGATACACTTATTATTTTTATGATGTACGTTTTCTTTGAAAGGAAGGTTGAAAGATATGCTTAGAAATTTTCAGAGAATTAGATGATTCTGTGGAAAAACGAAAATGTGAATATTATTATGATGTCAAAATTTGGCTGTTTAGTTAAGATGAAAGGCATCCAAGTATACTACTTACGACTTTCTTGTGACGAAAAATCGATGAAATAGGTAATGACAAAATATGTTATAAGTCATAAAAGTTGTCAGGGATTAATATTATATTTATTTCAGGAGACATATAAACAGAGTTTTACTCTCCTTTCGAATAACTGAGAAGAGGTTTTCATTTAGTGTTTTGGTACTGACTGAATATTTACTTTGATTATTGTTATAGTATCATGAGAAATATCTTGTCTCCTAAATTAGATATTTTGCCAATATTGTTGTAGTTTTTACGTAAATTAGAGTAGGTACATTGATTGTTTTTTGGTAACGAATCAAACTCAGCTAATTTTATTAAAAAGTTGCTTATGATCGTGGTTACAATTTGAAAACCCACAAAATTCATTAGCGATATAGCTACTTTCACTAGCTATCCAATAGATATAAAGTAGATCAATAGTATAACAAAGAAACTCTTAGGGAGAATATCCCCTCTGATCATATTTTTCTAAGATGTTAATTAAAATTCGTCCTAAATTCTATAATATATAATCATTTTGGAAGTTTTTTGAGAAGAGAACTACTTATATACTGTAATATTTAAGTCGATTCAGTGTAGTATTTATGCTGAAAAGTTCTTGGAGAAACAATGAAATCTAGAAAAACTTGATGCGAAGAGTATTTGAAAGCAAATATATCTGCACTGAATTATCCACCGAGTATGCCCCCAATCTGTTTTTTAAAGTATGTATAATGCAATTGTATATACATATACTGTATTACATTATATTGTATATATATATATATATATATATATATATATATATATATATATATATATATATATATATATATATTTATATAATTATATAAATATATATATATATATATATATATATAGGAAATCTAATATGTTTAA
>JARQZK010002922.1:330000-332500 GCA_030704885.1 Cynegetis impunctata | reverse complement strand
GAACAACATCTTTTTTCATTCTGATTCAAATCCGCATAAATACAGTTATAAAAAAAGAGGTCCGTTAATGTGTTTAGCGGCATACTGAGGTCATAGTTGATTAGATTCTGTTTGTTTTTTGAAAGGACTTTTAATCGTATGATGCTTCTCGATTTTAAATTATTAAATGTCCCTTTAGACATCACAACAACCTATTCGATGTCGCGAGATTCAGCAATATTTATATTTCAATTTTCAAAATAGGCAGAATAGAACCCAGATCCCGGACTTCCACAAGCAGTTATTTTTTTATGAAGATAAATGGAATTCTGAATAGTACATCAACAACACCACACGATATGAAAAGACAGATGAAGAATGCTTTTGAAACTGCAACCTCCCAAATGTTGAAAAGTTAGCAGCAGTTTTCAAAAAAATTTATATTAGTGTCTGGAAATGGATGGTCGATATTTCGAATATTTTGCTTTATTCATGTGATCGTTGTCATTTAATTATAATTTATCGTTTTTGAACATTGAAAAGATATTCTTTATTATTATTCTTCTACTGTTTAATTATCTGATATTTCTTAAAGGAATGGGCTAAGAATTTCATTAGAAATTTCTGATTTGTGCAAAAAAGGATACTTGCATTTGTGAAAAAAACGGGAAGACTGATCTTTAGAACATTCGATAGGCAAATAACAAGTACATTTCCTAGTACTAGAAAAATATAGCAATTCATTCAAATTTATCAAGTACCTATAGCATCTTAGAGATTTTGATGGATATATTTTGTAGAAATATTATCACGTTTGTGATATTACCTGAAGTAGGTATATTCGATTTACATTTTCAATTGATGAGGCTGTAACTTGGTTAGTATCCATTACGATATCAGCAAAATACATGTTTGATTCTAAGTAATCCTTAAAATCAAAAATATGTTTTTCTAATAATTTCTCTATTTAATTTGATTTAATTTCTCTTGCAAGTATTTTTTCCGACTTATCTCTTCAATTCTTATAATCTAAAGGTTTTTTTTGAATAAAACTGAAGACCTAATAGTTGCAAAGTTTATTCGCTTTAATTTCGATGGTTGGCAATTCTTTGGTATTGATGTAAGCGTATATTATCTTGACATGATATCTTCTTTTTTTTTTAATATTCAAATGCAGTAGCTTCCTCCGACAAACTACATTTCTTGTTCAATTCATCCCTACTATTAAAGTTATAGAAATGACGTTACGTGAAACATAGGATGCTGGTTCACATCGACTTTATCCCTTTCACCATTTTTACTCTCTTCTAAGGACCTTGTAACAATTCATGGATGATCTATTGCATTGAGAAACGTGATATATTCACCGAGATAATACATCATTTCTGACACTGGACTTAGAATTATGATAATTATCTTCAAAACTGTCGTAATTCATCATCTGCGATTAACCACTACAATGCATCTTTATTGACACCATCAATTATTCAGTACCTTCTCAAAACTGTCCATCACTGAGATAATTCCAAATCTTGATCAACAACATTATGTTCACACAAAATGCGTTTTGACATTTTCTTCATGGTCGAATTTTTTATAAGAATGAATTTCATTACCGAAATTAGTAGATGATTACTCAGTTATTAATGGTTCCATTTATTCTTGGCGTTCAAAACTTCATTTTCACAAAGTTTTTTGTAGTAGTAACTTATTACCAAAGTTCACGAGCAGAAGGAGCAACCTATCCAATTGAACTTTCAGAATTTTTAATTTTTAGAAAGAAAAGCGGAAAAGCGGTGAATTCTACTCCAATTACATTCTTATCACCACACGGACAGTCTTAAAATGTATTAAGCATAACCAACGAAAATATGAATTCAGAATTTGTTAAGGCATAATAATTCATTTCAAATTCAATCTTCTAAGAAGGTTATAGTTGTTTCACTCATATAAGATAATCGATTATATAATTATAATCCTCAATGATGTAGAAATTGGGTTACTTCTCAAAAAATGCTAATATCTAGAGTACACATACATAATTCGCACAAAGGTTTTAAGTACATATGTAATCAGTTATAACAGGGACCGAATGGCACGTAATTAGCAACAAAAATCGGCCGCAGCCGCATTCCCCCGAAATATAGGTCAATAATTAGGATTTTTATTATAAATGCATATGTCAGGAAAATTAACTAAGTAAAGTCAGGGTTGAAGAAGGTTGCGAAACCTTATAACTTCTCAAAATTAAATGATCAAAAAAGAAAATCACTTGACTTATTCCAATAAAATAACTATATGCACTCGATATATATGTTTCGGGCTACTAACCCATTATCAGGAGTTTTCTAACGTTCTTCGAAATGGAAGCATCTATATATATATATATATATATATTACTGCTTTAATTGAAGGGAATATCTAACGTTCATTTGGTCATTAGTTATGGGGGAATTTCTTCTTGAGTTGGGTGACGTAATCTCTACATCTTCTAAAAGGTCCATCCCCTGTCCTTTGTCAA
>JARQZK010002922.1:262500-327500 GCA_030704885.1 Cynegetis impunctata | reverse complement strand
GCTTTTGTGGATCTTATGAGAGGCGTCATTCTTCCTAACGGATACGTCTTGCTTTCCTTAGACGTGGTATCACTTTTCACGAATATACCTGTGCAACTCATTTTGCTTATTGTCGAAAATAAATGGCAATCGCTTGAAAGATACACTTCCATCACAAAATAAAACTTCTTGCTGTTGATCCGATTCATTTTTGAAAATACATATTTTTCTTTTCAAGAAAAGTTTTATAAGTTTGGCACTCCGATGGGATCACCTATAAGTCCAGCTCTAGCTATGATAGTAATGGATCATTTGCTGGATAACATTATTCCGCTACTGCCTTTTGAAGTGCATTTTATCTACAAGTATGTTGATGATCTCATATGTGCCGTGCCTGAATCACATGTTGCAATAACTTTGGAGATATTCAATTCATTTGACGATCACTTGCAGTTCACATTAGGTTTAGCAAATAACAGAAATGTGCCAGTTTTGGACACATAGGTCATGAGATTGGATGATAATGAACTTATCCTGAATTGGTATCAACAGCCGACAGCTTCAGGACGTTTTCTCAATTTCTATTCCAACAAATCAAAAGTTCAACGTAGTAACTGCTATGAAGAATATTACGCATTTGCGATGAAAGGTTCGATAGGGAAAATTTGAACGGGCTTTTTTACATGTTTCTGAATAACGGATATCCAAGGCATTTCCTGCATAGGCTTGTTTATAACACACAATTATGCGACGGACCAACCGAAGAAGTTCGTTTCGATTTTAAATTGAAGAGAATTCCGTATATACAGGCACTTACGAATTCTGTGGTTTCAATATTTTCAGAATTTAAAACTATTAAATTGGCGAAGTATAATCAGATAAAAATTTCCGATCTGTTCTCCAAAATCAAGAATAAAACACCGTTTCCTTTTAACAGCAATGTGGTTTACAATATTCCTTGTGCAGACTGCTCTGGCGTATATGAATGACTCAACACCGAAGTGATATTCGAATCAAAAAGTTATCTTGCGCGGCAGCGAAACATTGTGTGGATACAGGACATACATTTCAGTTTGAGGATGTTAAAATCTTAGAGCGTGAAGAAAAATATAGATGCCGATTATTTTTAGAAATGTGCCACATCAATTTCATCGTGAATTCAGTTAATTTCAAGACCAGCACTGATAACACCAGCAATATCTATTGTAATTTTTTGAGACATTTGAAGAGGTGATTAGTTTATATTCCACCTGTGCGTCGATCGGTTTGTTTGTTTTTTTTTCAATTCGCAGTCTTCGTTTTATACACAGTACCTACGTGTCGTGTCTGTTCTCGATGTTCAATTTGTCTTAATTATTTTCAGTTTTAGAGCTTGTGACGAGTTTCCACTTCTGTAAGTGTTATTCAATTAATGTTTATTTTAGTAATATAGTACCTTATGTTGTAGACCCTCTTGAGAAGGTCTCCAAATAAGGGGCGGAATATTGAGGAATAAATAAGAAAAAGCAACCAATCCAATAGTCATTGATCCCTCACCCGATTAATTTTCATTTGTCAAATATATATGTATATATATATATATATATATATATATATATATATATATATGTATAAATTTATATATACTAAAATATATACATATATACATACATACATATATAAATATATAAGTATATACATATATACATATATTATACATATATACATATATACATATATACATATATACATATATAAATATATACATATATACATATATACATATATACATATATACATATATACATATATACATATATACATATATACATATATACATATATACATATAAACATATATACATATATACATATATACATATATACATATATACATATATAAATATATACATATATACATATATTTCAATATTGTTTTTTTAACGGGAACGCAGCCTGTTTGATTTAAGAAATACTCTTCATACGGTGAGAGCTTTCGGAATTGTTTTATTCCTTCTTCAGTCACTCTAAAAAATGATAACAAAATGTGTCAAAATTACATAGAATCAACAAAATTATCCACTTACCAAGTATGTGAGGTTGCCAATCATAATTAAACATATTATTATTTGGGGTAACAAAACCAAATTAATACTTTTGACATTACTACAACAATTACTTTCTTAATTATTTACAAACTTAATGATTTCACAAACAATTTATAACTTTAGGTCAACAAGAATAAAATAATCACTGTATTTAAAAACTACAAAACGTTAGTCCCTATGATGATGTATGTCATATTATCTGTGGGCTGTGGTGTGTGTTACATCATATTGAAATTTATCTCCTTTTTATTCTATATTCCGATGTTAATGTACTTATTACGATGAACTAATGGACATATCCTAGTCAACTCGTTGAAAGCAATCTATCTGCTCATTCTCTTGTCTTGTTTTAACTTACGCTCAGTGTTTGAAATGTTCATGTATAACAAACTCAAATTCTGGATATCTGTTTTCTTGTTCATTGATTCCGGTTCAGTTTTTATGAATGCCATTTCCAGAAAATTCCGCTTATAAGTATTTCTTTCACTTCCTAATATCTTCACGTTATCAAAGTCCGGTATATGTTTTTCTGAAATTATATGTTGGGCTAAAGCACATGTGATTTTTCTACCTTTTATGTCACTTCGGTGGGATGTGACCCTCAATTTTAAATTTCTTTGGGTTTGACCTATGTACTTAAGATTGCAATCTTGGCAAGGTATCTCGTATATAACGTGTGATTTGTCTAATAATTTTGTTTTGTCTTTTAGTTGTGTGAACAATAGGTTAACTGTTTTAACTTGTTTATGAGCTATATTGAGGTCTTGATTTTGTCTGATTACATTGGATATCTTGGGAGTTAACTCATTTATTTGAGGAAGTGAATAATACTTTTTCTTTATTAATGTCCTATGACTTTCCTTAGTTACATTGACATCCTCATCAAGACTTGATGTGGGCTCGATGGAGAGATTTACTGGAGTGGTATATAGTAATTTATTGATTAGCTTGTTGGGGTATGAGTTGTTAAGTAATTCATTATGTAGATTTCTTATGTTCTTATGAGGGAAAAGAACATAAGAAATCTACATAATGAATTACTTAACAACTCATACCCCAACAAGCTAATCAATAAATTACTATATACCACTCCAGTAAATCTCTCCATCGAGCCCACATCAAGTCTTGATGAGGATGTCAATGTAACTAAGGAAAGTCATAGGACATTAATAAAGAAAAAGTATTATTCACTTCCTCAAATAAATGAGTTAACTCCCAAGATATCCAATGTAATCAGACAAAATCAAGACATCAATATAGCTCATAAACAAGTTAAAACAGTTAACCTATTGTTCACACAACTAAAAGACAAAACAAAATTATTAGACAAATCACACGTTATATACGAGATACCTTGCCAAGATTGCAATCTTAAGTACATAGGTCAAACCCAAAGAAATTTAAAATTGAGGGTCACATCCCACCGAAGTGACATAAAAGGTAGAAAAATCACATGTGCTTTAGCCCAACATATAATTTCAAAAAAACATATACCGGACTTTGATAACGTGAAGATATTAGGAAGTGAAAGAAATACTTATAAGCGGAATTTTCTGGAAATGGAATTCATAAAAACTGAACCGGAATCAATGAACAAGAAAAAAGATATCCAGAATTTGAGTTTGTTATACATGAACATTTTAAACACTGAGCGTAAGTTAAAACAAGACAAGAGAATGAACAGATAGATTGCTTTCAACGAGTTGACTAGGATATGTCCATTAGTTCATCGTAATAAGTACATTAACATCGGAATATAGAATAAAAAGAAGATAAATTTCAATATGATGTAACACACACCACAGCCCACAGATAATATGAATAAAAAATTTTGTCACCTATGTATCCAACTGTATTGTCATTATTTCTTTTCTATTTTTAAATTTTAACATCGATGTATATGTAGCTTCGAAGAGGCGAATACTGTTTTTTGGGTTTTTACCTGTTTGTATTCTACGTGATCATTAAATAAATAAATAAATAAATACATCATCATAGGGACTAACGTTTTGTAGTTTTTAAATACAGTGATTATTTTATTCTTGTTGACCTAAAGTTATAAATTGTTTGTGAAATCATTAAGTTTGAGAAAGTAATTGTTGTAGTAATGTCAAAAGTATTAATTTGGTTTTGTTACCCCAAATTATAATATGTTTAATTATGATTGTCAACCTCACATACTTGGTAAGTGGATAATTTTGTTGATTCTATGTAATTTTGGCACATTTTGTTATCATTTTTAGAGTGACTGAAGAAGGAATAATACAATTCCGAAAGCTCTCACCGTATAAAGAGTATTTCTTAAATCAAACAGGCTGCGTTCCCGTTAAAAAAACAATATTCAAGTAGATATTTTACAGCCGCTACATAACCCTAAATTTTATATACATATATACATATATACCTATATACCTATATACGTATATACGTATATACATATACCCTAACAACACAGGGATGTCCTAGGTATATCCTTTTGATGTACCGCGGTACAAGGACATTATTAGGATATCCAGGGGATGTCCCGCATAATTTGTCCAGAGGACATCTCATCTGGAATATCCATAGGATATACCATTCATGTCCCTGGAATTTTCGATATCCACTCACATATATAATAAGAATCATCGAAACTCGTCAAAATGTTGAAAGTGTTTGTTTTTCTTCTGGAAAATAATTATGGAGAAACATGAAATATATTTCATACATTTCTGGGAAGTAACCATTTCACAAGTAGAAAATTATTCCTTTTGGCAACATTGTTTGAATTATTTGGTGTTCTGCGAACAATGTGAATTAACCTCATAATATACCTAATGCGCAAGTTTGTTTTCTTTGTTAGAAGATCAACGGCATTCTGATGCATTCTTATTGTTTGTGATTGGCCATTTTCGTGAGCATTTGAAGGATTTTATCAGTTGATATAAGGTGTAGTTATATAAGATGTACAATTGAAAAATTTGAATTTAAGGTTGGTATAATATTAAAATATTGAATGCAATAATACATGGTTAACCCATTCTGAATATTATGTTTATAGTTCATTCATTAAGGGCCAAGGAGAGAAGCCACAGAGAAAAAGATGATGCAATAATGGCTGCAACAAATGCACCGTCACCCTAAAATATATATGTATAATGTATAATGTAAAACTGATTAATTTATCTAGTTTCTTTCATTTATTTATCATATGAATTTATTTAGAATGAGTTTTTGTTTGTAGGTTTTTTAATTTTTCTTTTATTCTTTTGTTGATATATAATATATATATATATGTATATATATATATATATATATATATATATATATATATATATATATATATATATATATATATATATATATATATATATATTTTTATATATATATATATATATTATATATATATATATATATGTATATATATATATATTATATATATATATATATATATTATATATATAGGATGTGTTTTTGTTTGTCGTTTTCTGTAATTATCATATTTTAACACAAGGTTACATTCTTTTATGAATTAACCTTGTTTTGTGTTGAGAATCTTTGATTTTTTTTTCCAAATTTTTATATAAAATTCTTCAGATTATATGAATCAAGGAAATGGAAATGCCAGGACGTCCAGGGGATGTACCTCATATATATCTTCGGGATATCCCTGGGACATACCACAAGGACATCCCATGGGTGTCCTTTTCGGTGGAAAGTCCCTGGGACGTCCCTAGTAGGTACCATGTCCCGACAAGGGATATCCCAGAGACGTCCTAGTAGCAAATGAAGGACGTCCCTGGGATGTACAGGGGATGTACTTGTGTCGTTAGGGTATAGATATATACATATATACATATATGCATATATATATATATATATATATATATATATATATATATATATATATATATATATATATATATATATATATATATATATATATATATATGCATATATACATATATACATCTATACATATTTACATATATACATATATACATATATACATATAAACATATATACATATATACATATATACATATATACATATATACACATATACACATATACACATATACACATATACACATATACACATATACATATATACATATATACATATATACATTTATACATATACGCATATAGGCATAAACGCATATACGCATATACTCATAAATGCAAATACCCATATTCGCATATAACTATATACCCAATACCCATATACACATATACACCTATACACGTATTACATCTATACACATTCACACATATGCACATATACATATATACATAATAACATATCAGATATTTTTAAAGTGTTTATTATATAAACGAATTGATTTGGAGAACCTTTCACTTTCTGTGACCAATATTGTAGTCAGAGAAAAATTATTAGCGAATTAGTATGAATCATATATATACATATATATATAAATATATATAATATATATATATATATTTATATATATATATATATATATATATATATATATATATATATATATATATATATATATATATATATAATATATATATATATATATATATATATATATATATATATATATATATATATATATATATATATATATATATATATATAGGAAATATGTGCAGTTGTTACTAGGTAATACAATAAAAAAACCGAAATTAGCTAAGATTAAAAAGATTTATGAATTTTGATATTTAAAATAAAAACACTTGGCTTTAAGTTTCACAAATATATATATATTTGTGAAACTTAGAGCCAAGTATTTTTATTTTAAATATCAGTATTTAATCATGTTTCACCAAGTGATAAGCAAAACTTCAATATTAGTTATTTATGAATTTTATTTAATTTCATATAATTTCACTTAAAAATGTTATTTATTCACTTGCTTCGAAATTCAATAACATTGAAATTAATTGTATTGGTTTTCCGGAAATTCCTCATTTCTCACAGTTTTTTATCAAATCTAGTGAACCAGGAGCATCTGCTCATGAAAAATTCATACCGTTTAATCAACAATTATCAACATATCTTCCTACAGAAGTACACTATTCAACCATGTTATTAACCTCATAAATCTTATTTAATTATAAACCCGGTCTGGTGTTTACATGGTACATTTGAAAACCAGAAAGCGTAACTGTTTGTTTGCCACTGACTGGTGCAAGCAGCGACTAACAAAGGTAATCCATCTTAATTTCTGACGGACACCTCGCTTTGTCACTGTCAGTAAACTTATGGCTTTTGATTTTATCATTCTTTAAAATTTGAACTTCTGTCTACATAGCTTATAGTTTATCCCGGACATCAGCTGCATTTTGCGGTTCATTTATGCCAAGACGTTTAAACGTGTTCCATTTGGTAGTAATTTTTGCAGCCAGTGAAATGTACGTTTTTGTTTGACTGAATTTCCTCTTATTATTCAGATAAAATTAGAATTTGAATAGAGTTCACCCTTCTACAAATCCCAAGTCATTCATGATAACTTTGTTTATCTCCTGCGAAAATTCATAATGAAATAAATTAAAGAAGAATACGAAGCCACAATGTAAAAACATTCAGAAAATATTTTGTTATGTTAATTTATTAAGGATTGTCGTACTTCAAAATGAACACAATATTTCAATAGTATAATTTTCATTTAATTGTTTTAGCTGGGGATCAATGGATATCTTCATGAAGTAGATTTTTTTGAGATTTTCTGACCCTCAATATTAGTTGTAGGAACTTTGATCTGGAACTATTCGCGTTGTTGATTGAAATTTTCATTAGATGTCATATATTATGTATTTTAGAGTCAATCTTCCTTTATTAAATTTGTGATCTGTTGAATGATTGACCACTAATTCATTTATGAGATAATATAACATATCTTCCACTGAATCTCAAAAAAAAAAGCTAAGATTTTTGGATCATTCCATCACAATCAAATATTTAGTATTCTGGTTTTGCGATAAATTTCAAGAAAGGCTTGTAGTAAAACAATTGATATATAAAATCTGGAAATCTGATAGGAAATAACCCAAAAAATATTCACATTAATAAATTAATGTTCACGGAAAAAGTATGTAAAACAAATCGATAATATCACATATATAACATTATTTTGTTCGTTTTTATGCATTTCTATACCATTAAATCGATTTCGCTGAGTTTTTACTGATGAAAACAGAGATATATTCAATGTGTTTGAACAGTGCGTTTTGAAGTTATTAAGTATGTGAATTTATGAATTCGTTGAAACTATCTGCTGGGATACCGCAAATATTGTCACTCAAAATTGGCTCACTAATAATTCATCGAAGCAACAATTCCGAATGGCATGGCAAGTCAAAAGGAGCGATCTTTCCCACTGCCATTTGATTTCGAACGCAATTTTCCGTTCACCTCAGTTTCCATCAACATGGCACAAGGTTAATCGATATGAGAAATGTGGCTTGAATCTGGAAAATGCATGTTTTTTATATGTTCAATTATATGAGAGGTATAATCACAAAACTGGCCATGTCCATATTTTGTGAAAAATACGATAAAAGTACGTTCCATGGCGAAAGAGACATCTGAATATGTCAGTTAGGCCGATTCGTCACAAAACTAGACAGAACTCGTTTAATTCATGTCGAAAAATTAGAATCATTCACAAAAGTTGCTATGTCCATGGTCGAGTACGTAACAAATGCCGCCATCTCCAGTTATTCTCAAAACTTGCCATAATCCATTTTGTTTCGTCCAAGTCGAATTCCCTGATTTGGAAAACTCGCCATCATTAAGGAACCTAAGGAAGGTATTATCATGTTCTCTTATGATTGTCAGAAAAATCTAACACTTCCCAAAGTCCCGGATCAGTCTGCGTATTATTCAAGGCAGTTTTATTATTACAATTTTACCATGTGCCAGGGACACTCAAAAGCTCCACAAACAACGAGAAATGTGTTTCTGTACGTTTGGAAAGAAACTGATACTGCTAAGGGGTCCAACGAAATTGCTTCGGCTGTTTACCACCGTTTATGCAAGACAGATATTCCTAATCAAGTATCGCAAATTAGTCTCGTATCACATGGTTGTGGAGGCCAAAATAAAAACACCAATATGGTTGCAATGGTCTGTTATTGGCTCTCCCATGATTCGCCTTCTCATGTCAAGCAAGTATGCCTGCTTTTTCCTGTTGTAGGTCACTCCTACATTCCGCCCGATCGTGTTTTCGGGAGAATTGAAAAAATTCTTCGAAAAAAGGATACCATTGTGTGTCCAGATGATTATGTCAACATTTTTGAGGAACATGGAAAAGTAATACATCACGGACGAGACACCAAAATATTTGATTGGAAAATTTCGGCTAAGACGTTTCAAGAACGGTTCAAGAACGTTTCCACATGGCATTTTCATTTCAACGCTTCCAAACGAATTAACATCAGAAAAAAATCTAATGGAAATATTGAAATAGAATTACAGAAATAACTTTGGGGAAAATAAAGGAGTGTTCAAAAGAGGAAAGACCGCATTGTCAATGCCAAGAAGTGAAAGTGAACTCCGCGCAAATATAAAGGAAGAAAAATTCGTGGACGTCGACAATCTACTTCGGAAACACTTTGGGGAAAATTGGAAAACAATGACATACTTATCATATTACAAGAATGCCATAGATACTAATAATGGAAGACGACAAGCCGGAATCAACAACGATAACGTGGACGAGGAAAGTCTATGTGAAATTATACAAGAAGACGAGCCCACTGTTTGAAAATACAGTCACCCGATAATTTATGAAAATATTAATTTTTTGGTTCAAAATCCTACTATTTTTCTCATTTAATAAAATATATTAAATTTTTCTTGGCGAGTCTTTTACCTGCAATAGAATAGTAAGTTACAAAACTGGTTAATATTACAAAATTACAAAAATGGTTAACAAAACTCGCCATTTCCATTAGTCAGTTACAAAACTTGCCATTTACAACAAAGAATATTGAAAAATAGGCAGAATCAATAAGCTAATCTTTCGATAAAAACTGTCCGAAAGAGTTTATAATCTATAGAGATCACATCAAATTGAACCAGCTCGCAATAAATCTAATAACCTACTGTTGACGGTTTTTATTGATTTACTGGGAATATATTAGAAAGGACATGGCAAGTTTTGTGATTATACCTCTCATATGTTGTGGAGAGAAAAATTCTATTTATTTTCGCTGAATATGGAAATATTGAAAATTTTGTATATCTTAAAGCACTTGAATAACATTTTTCAAATTGAATTTATAGTGGATGTATATTACGAAATATCACTGCGTTTCATTTGTTTCGTATATGTGAATATGTTGGCTCTGTGTATGTGTACCTATTTGGAAAATGGGCATCACAATGAACGCCAGGCTTGACGTACTTTGAAAGCAAAGTTTAGAAGACTACATTTGGTGATGATGCGAAAAATACTACCTGGCGAAAGAGATATATTTTCGAAATAGATGAAATCTATGAAATAAATGGAAGGATATTATTGAATCAATAAAATTAAATATAAATTCATGGATATCTTCTAAGAATGTAGGACAAATAACCTCAAAATAATAGGCAATATGATTGATGTATAAGAAACATTTAAAAAATGCAATTTGCTGAGTATACCCCTTTATCAGAGATAATATCAAATATAATAGCCTAACTTACATGGGAAATTCAAGTAAAAAAACTCAAATCACCTTTAGCTTAGCACAATATCAACATTGCTTACCGTACCGGAAACTTATAAAAAATAATAAATCAAAAATACACGGAAACAATAAATCAGGAGTATATAACATGCAATGTGTTAGTTGTGATAAGTTTTACATTGGTCGAACTTTCAGAAGCATTCAGACCAAAATTTCAGAACACAAACTGAGCTTTGTTCTTCTAAAGTCGAATTCATATTATGTACATCATGTTTGAGAAATGAAAATCTCTAGTTTAAGGATTTTCACATAAAATAAAACAGCAACAGTTGCACAACGCGTTTCATTGAAATTACAGCTTTTTCAGGTGCGAATTTCAAACTCCTTATCAATTCAAATGTTACGTACATCATTTAATCCGTGCAAATTACACATTGAATTGTGACTTTGAAATATTGAAATAAAACTATATTTCCTTGAATCATTACAGATTGATAAATATAAACATTCAGGCCTTCTATTCAGCAGACAAATTTATAATACTACAAACTCCGTTTTTATACTTTTCAAAATTGAGGAACTACCTGACTAGCAGTTCAGTAATTAATTCCCTCTCTAACTAATTATTTGTATTCATTTTCCTTTTCTACTTAATTGGTTATATGTTTCTTTCTTGTTATTGAATATATACAAGAAATGTTATCAAAAGTTGTACTCAGCATCTGAAGAAGGTAACATCTGACCGCTTCATGCGGTGAATATATATATATATATATATATATATATATATATATATATATATATATATATATATATATATAATATATATATATAATATATATATATATATATATATATATATAAATATATATATATATATATATATATATATATATATATATATATATATATATTGTGTCTAATAAACGTGTCAATGGTTATTATTACCCATTGTTTCAATATAAAACGAATAGCACTGAAGGTCTTCAATCCGACTGGAAGACCTACGAGGACGAAGATTTACTTGGCTTGAGATATGAAACTAGAAATCAATTTTTGGAAAGCGATGGGAAAGGCGTTTGAGAAAGCATGAGCTTAATAGCTTTCGAGTAATTCTGTCTCACTATGTTATTTATATATATATATATATATATATATATATATATATATATATATACTATATATATATATAATATATATGTTCAGAAAGATTTCCGCGGTCGAAAGTATTTGAAAAAACTTGGTTCTCGGGAATCGTCGAGATTTTTCAAAATCTTTTACGCGGTTCATCCCGAGAAGAAAGTTTCATATATATATATATATTATATATATATATATATATATATATATATATATATATATATATATACAGAGTATAACAATCTTCGGTATATGGGTTATTTTCAGAGATATCGAAAAATGTTATCAACAAAAATAGTAGATGACCTTTTTTGAAATTATCTCGAACCATACAGAGTGTTGCATAACTCCGTTACAAACTTAGCATATTGCTCACATATTTTTGAAGCTTTTGATAGAAGGTTTTACTACGTTATACAGAGTCCTTCAGAAGGTATAGACACGTTTATGTGATAATTGTAGGTAAATCAACGCTCTGTAGCTTATTATACGACGTCGAAGAAAAAAATTTCATTTTGCTCAACAGAGTTTTTTAATATGATGCAATATCTCCGTATTCTATCAAATTTCAATTATTCTTCCCTTTGTATACAGAGTGGACGGAAACTCGAACCTTTCATTTTCTTGCTTCTTTGAAATGGAACAGCCTGTATTTCATGGCACAAATAGAATCTTCTATTATGAAACTTTAATTTTTGTCAAGCATTCCCTATACCCAAAATTCATAAAAAACTAAAGTAAAAACTAAAAGTAATTTTGTAGTAGTAATATTTATTGTAAACCAAAATTATTAAACTATTATGTGAAAGCAATAAGCGTTGAATGTAACAAAAATCCTGAATAATAATAAATTTCAAGAACCTATTTCTTTTGAACAAAACAAGTCACTAAAAGTATAATCCTCACCGTTAACATCAATGCATTTCTGCAGTCTTATTTCAAATGATTGACTAACATTTCTCATCATATCCACGTTAACAGATCGAAATGCCGCTTTGATTCTCTCTTTCATGTCCTCACTAGTAGTCGAGCGAGCTTTATAAACCTCATTTTTTATAAATACCCCAAAAAAAAGAAATACACTTTTGTTAAATCCGGAGACCGAGCTGGCCAATCAGTTGGGCCCCCTCTTCTGATCCACATAAATACCACATTTGTCGCCGAATATCAAATGAAACTTCTTCTAATAAAACTGGCAGGTGATTCTGAAGAAAATTTAAATAAACCGCACCAGTTACCCTTTCGTCAAAGAAGTATGGTTCTATCACATGATCACCTACAATTCCACCCCAAACAGTTAGACGACATTTGGATTAGAAGTTGCATAATAATGATTATATAATTAATTTATGAATAAGCCAATAGAATCCGTGAATTCTGCATAACTACTGCGAATTGATAAGTGAATATACCCTTGACAACGTGATATAATCGTTTTGGTGTTTCGCCTCGTGTCAAAATGTGAATGTTTCCATATTGACGATGACTTGACGTTTGTCAAAAAAATTAATATTTTTTATTCGTTATATAATCGTTAGGAATATTACTCGAGCAATCAAAAATAATCGGTATTCTGACCTCGTCACTCGATGTATTTTCTTAAAACATCACTCGAGCTGCGCACTCGTGATGTTTCACAAAATACGTCTCGTGACTCGGAAGTATAATCGATTATTTTCGATGCTCTTGGGATATTATTACTGATTATTTTTTTCATATTATTTTCAACCAATCAGAACGATCAATTTAGTTAAGTTACCTTGTATAATTTCGATAATACCTGATTACACATAGAGTAGCTCTACCAATCGAAAACTAACAGGACTGTCAAATTTTGACGTTTATCAATCACTGTTGAAAAATAAGTCGATTCGGAAATTTTTACTTAATTTACTCAATAAATAATCGTATCAAATACAATACGTACTTCAAAATAAATACGGTTAAACATCTCAAACTTCCTACATAATTACAAAGAGTGTCAGTTTGACAGTCTAAATAATCCGACCGCGAAGCGGGAGGAATATTCTGTCAAACTGACACAACAAGTTATCGATGTATAACCTGATTATTTTGAAGTACTTATAGTGCTACTACTGAAATTTATGTCGATTTACACATCCATTTTCATGAGAAGTCGCCTCATCTGCAAAAAGCACAAAATCAATAAATATTCTCTTGCAATTTTTTTTAAATTGGGCAAATTCACAAAACGTTACTTTTCTTTCAAAATCACGGTCAAGTAACTCTTGTTGGAGATATAATAAGGATGCACTTTATGTTTTTTGAAGATTCTCTGAACCGTGCCATGACTTATGTCTTGCTGTTGTGAAATAATTCTCACACTTGTATGCGGATCCTCTGCAATACTTAGTAGTACTCTTATTTCATTTTCCTCAGTTAAGGCTGTTTTTGCTACGTCTTTTTTTTCGTATTTTACTTCACCAGTGCGATTGAAACGATCTATTAGTTTCTCAAATGCTCTTTTGTTGGGTGCCTCACGGTCTGGATATCTTTGACGATAATCTACATTCACCCAATACCCAAATCATGTATAATTTTTATTTTATTTAAGTAAACTATAAAATTACTGAGAAAATGTAATGGTTTACAGCTTCGCATTGATGTTAACGATGAACACTGAGCATTGAGTTTAATATTACGGTTAGGATTATTCTTTTGGTGACTTGTTTTGTTTAGAATAAATTGTTTATTACAATTTGTTATTATATAGGATATTTTGTTACATTCAACGCTTATTGCTTCAATATAATAGGTTAATAATTATGGTTTACAATAAATATTACAAAATAACTCTGTTTTTATAAACTGAAAAAATTAAAGTTTCTTAATAGAAGATTTTATTTGTGCTGTGAAATACAGGATGTTCCATTTGAAAGAAAATAGAAAATAAAAGGTTCGAGTTTCCGTCCATCCTGTATACCACAGGAAAATAATTGAAATTTAATCATATTACGAAACTGTGTTAGGCAAAATAAAATTTTTTCTTCAACGTACAATAAAGCTACAGACCGTTGATTTACCCACGTTTTTCACATTAACGTGTCCATACCTTCTGAAAGACTCTGTATAACGTAGCAAAACTTTACATAAAAAGCTTCAAAAAACGCGAGCAATCCGAATTCGGTATGAAATACAGGGGTTCTTACTCGAAAAATCAAATGTTCAGTTTGTAACGCAGTTGTGCAACACCCTGTATAGTTCGAGATAATTTCAAAATAGGGACCTTAAAGAAATCTACTATATTTTTTGATAAAAATTTTTGATATATCTTAAATTAACCCATATACTTAAGTTTGTCGTAAGATTGGTACACCCTGTATATATAAATAAAAATATATATATATATATATATATATATATATATATATATATATATATATATATATCAATTTCTACAATTTCTATAACCTATAACTGCGAACGACATTTCAGTGGACAAAATTAACAGCAAACAGTTGGGTGTGCGCGGATGCATTAACACAGTTTGAATCAATTGCTTCACAAACAAGTCACTATATAACACTTGTTATTTTTCAATGTTCTTTGTTTGATTTCGTGTAGAATGTTCTTCGTGCTTTTCCAAATACATGTTCTTTCGTTAACACACCAGAAATACCAAATTGCCGTATTCATGCACTTTGTTTCATATATGCAAAGCAGATGCGACTCAAAAATATCCTTCACAAATATTGATATGACAATTACTCATATGACCCTTGCTTATCATGCAGCGAATAGAGGAAGACAAACAACATATAACAAAATTACATGGAGTAAGCGCGCACATTGGGCAAACAAGATTATTAACATTCAAAAGTGTATTTAATTTAACTATGACCAGAGAAAGATTTGCAGAATAAATCTCTTTGTCGTTGTGCTCCTCGTGGTGATGTTTTAACCACAGGAGACTAGTGCCAGTATTTATAGACACTCGTAATGCACGAATGATATTTGTTTGTGTAAGTGAATGCCATAAAGAGTTCCTCGATCGAATAACAAAGACTTTTATAGCTTCCGATGATTTAATAGCGGTTTTGGTAATCGTGTAGAATTATATCGTAACATCATTACCATTTCATGTAGCAATATAAAAGGATACAAATATAAACTGCTCACCTTATAATCAGGCCCTTTTACAAAAATTTGAATTTGACGATTAAGTCCAAATGAGCAGAAAATCACACAAATTACAAAATATCCAAAAATGTATATTATTCAATTTAATCTACAATCAAAAATAGATCCGAAAACATGAGTTGATATTGTTACTATGCCTTAAGCATTAAACAATTTTTTATTGCATTGAAGTAATATAATGATATACTTTTCCGATGAAAATAATAAACTATTGTACCGTATCGCAAGTTTATCTTAAAGTGCGGTAGTGGTTGTTAAATCCTTTTTATACCTACATTGATATTTAAAGTACAAGTATGTAGAACATATCAGAAATTCATCCCCTTAGGGCATTTTAGAGGGTATATGGAGATAGAGAAACTGGTTTTCTGAGGATTATTGCTTCCTCAAATCTCTCACAAATTAAGTCAAAGGGTTATTGATTTGTACGTGGATTAAATTAACGTAAAAGAAGTGTGTTTCGGTGGTGTTAATATTTTTCTCAAACTACGGATATTTTTTTGTATTTTTGTGAGCTTAGAGGTTCTTTGCACTTCTGAAGCATCTGCATATTGAGTTAGTGGGTTGAAATTTGAATGTTGTATTGAAGCAAAATCTTTTATGCTTTTCAACTATTATACGAATTCCGTGCCATTTGAATATAGATATTTCTTGTTTTTGCGTGGGTTTCAAAGCTACTTCAAAAATCTCTACCAACTGACTTGGGTGTTGAGAATTTCGTTGTAAAAAAAAACCGACCTAAGTGACGGATCTCTGCTGCTCAGGCGGTTTTTTGTCTCTACTGCTCCCAGTGCCCTTTATTATAACGATTAGGTGTTCTCACAATTATATTTACAAGTTTATATTTTAAGAAATAGAATTACCCGTTAGTTATATAGTTATAGTAGTAATTATTTCTTCAATATTTTCATATGGAAGGTATTAGTAGAATATTTTGATCAGCTTATTTTTCGTTTAATTATCTAGCATAAAAATGTTGAAATATTTGAGTAAACTTTGCGAAACTTTCAATTTAGTTAGTAAAATCCGAAACTGATTCACCAAGGTTTGTAACAATTCGCGCAAATGAGAGGTATTTGATATGCATATCAAATGATCTAAACTTAGTATTTAGTAGTATCTAGTGCCAACCAGTATCCTTCATAGATTCTGGGCAACTCGTTGTCACATTAAGTATACATAAAAACATATTAGGTATATATAAAAACAACCAGTGACAAACACTTAAGTATCGCAATTGTAAGAAAAAACAGTTTAATAGCAGCGCCCGTTCAGTAGAGTCATATTTTCTTTTCATTTTTACTCTTGTTTCTAATGCAATCTGAAAAATCTTTGGAGTTGAGCAAAACCTTAAAAACCAGGATGAATCAAGAACTCTCTACCTATATAAAAATAGCGGCGGTTAGAGCGAAGCGGTTATACCACAAAAAGGACCTTCCTTAACATTAACATCGACCTCGTACAATCTTTCAACATATCTCAATTTGGAAGGGGTTCGAGGGTGCAAAAATTCTTCATAAATTATTTTTTCACCTCCATACACCCTCCGCAAATCTATAGAAGTCCGAATTTCGGATTGTTGCTCATAATGAATTTCCACGTTATTTGCCATCAGTTTGAAAAATGTCTGCACTTGCGCGTTCTCGCCCTTTCCTTAAGTTCAGATAAGTTAAAATTTTTACTTAATTTACCGGAATTCACAGTTTTGTTCTGCATTCAAAGTAAACCCTGATACATAATTTCAGCTCCTTTAGTCCTGAAGGGCGTTGGAGATGGTATCTTGTTTTTGACTTTCGATGCAGTGTAATAAATTATTATTTCGTGGAAAATACCACTAAAATGATCATTCGGCATTACTCTTTCGAACATTTTTATCTGGGTTAAGAACGCCACTAAGCCGAAGTTTCGTTCTCTACCATATAATAAGAAATCATTTACTTCTTGAAAAAAAATTCATTGAGTTCAACTTAATTGAAAAAAAAATTCGAGATCAGCCATTCTTTTTATATGATGTGAAATACTATGAATATAGCAAACATAAGGGTGCAATTAGCAAACAGGATGGTTCTTATAGTGATTACTCGAATCGCAACTGATCGTTGTAAATGATCACAAGATAACAGCGGGAATAAAAAATCGATATTCTCAACATAGTCACTAATGAAATTAGTCTCAAATAATTGTCAAATAAAACTAATTTCAATTTATATTTTCTGCAATTTGATGCTGAATGATTTGTGTGATTATGTGATTAACCGAAATTACTAGATTATGTTTTAAATACTATTTTTCTATTTTTTACTTGCTCATTCGCCCAATTTGAAATTTTAATAAACGATATAGTGCATGCAACAAAAAAAGAAACGGTGTCATGGGACACCAGGTAGGAACGAAGTTCCTTCGGATAATATAGAAGGACCACAATTTGCGAAAACGAAACATGTGCGTGTCGGGGCGCACGACTGAAGTGATAACTTATACTAATCCAATTTGAAATAATTAATATTGAAATGTAGGGCTGAGAGCTCTTACGAGATTGTAAATAAAAAATATTAAAGAAGCCAGGAGTGACCTCAGGGATTCGAACCCAGAAATATGGCACACCATGGTTCAGTACGTAGACCACTCGGTGCCAACGCATTGTAAAATATAGACGCAAGAATGTATATAACGAGAGGATAACGTATCGCTACGCTATATAATTGAATATAAACCTACAATACGTAGTCATTATTTTATGGAACAAATTTGTAAAGCTTTATCTTTTCATTTTGATTATACCATATCTGATTCCTATCGTAATCTGTTCTTTTATGCATATAACTCATACAAAATTATTTCGATGCTTCACATCTGACGTTTTCGAGTTGCTTGTACATGAATTCATGAGTACATACTATGCATTGGAGATTGACTGACGTGGCGGAGTGGGATAAAAAAGACAAGGGATGAGAGAACGGAAAGAAAGAGGGAGAAACGGAAAGGTATACAATATTCGCTTGTGTCAACTAAAGCGTGACTTTTGTCAGTCTATTTCCGTCACACTTTTAGTCTCTCATATTTTCCAGTTTGGCCCGCAGCGAAATCCCCATCTCCTCCAAGCTTTCCGTAAGAAACTTCATTCAAAAAATGAAATATTCGATTTCTCATAAGATATTTCGTCCACCAATGAAAGTACTTCATAATGGAAAAGCTTTTAATCTTCACATTACACTTATTCTGCTGAATGTGATTCCTGGTACCGGAAAAATTCAAATAAAATAAGTTCTTTGAATTGAAACTTAAAGAGTCCAGTAATACGCTACTGGATATAGCTTCAGTAAAAACATGCGACAAAAAAAATTTGCGTCACATGACAGTAGCCTATTCATCTGTGTCCCCATACCGCGAACTCTGGAAGCTGAAATAATGGCTCAAATACCTTTCGTTGTATCCATTAGCATTGACACTAGTCGACTAATTTATTACTGCGAAACTAAGCAAGAGTTGTTTGAAATTGATAATTTAAAATATGTTCACACTACACTTTTTGAAACTTAAACTCAAATTACATTAATCACGTAAAATTCAAAAGAATTACCGGAATGATTATTCATTAAAAAGATTGATTATGTTAGGCGGTCAATTTATCCCTATTTTCTTGTAAAATCCAAGTCACAAGATTTTGCTTTCTGAATTGTTTAGTAGGTTTATAACATCAATATGATACTCACTACCACCAGAGATCACAACAAATAACACCATTTAACCATTTGGGTTTGGGACACCGACTAAGCGATAATAGTATATTATTCAATGAGCGCAAAATGATTGCTATTTTTCACGAGGGTGAAAAATAGCCTCACCTGCGGCTCGTATCGCAATTCACCCGAGTGAAAAATTAATAATAATCTGCATGTTCGACAATAAAAATAGTTATCAAAAGCGTTGACATAACATTTTCTGTGTTCACTGAAAACTGCATACTCACGTAAACGTCACTTGACATCGATTCCATTCCTTTTTTTCACTCTAATGAAATAGATAATTTTGCATTTATTTATTTATATTAATATTAACAGAACAATTATTGAAAATAAACGAAGGCATTGAATTTATAGATAAATCAATGTTTTGGTCGGTCGTTCCTATTTGATTTAGATTTCCAATTTGGAATTCAGTTGCTTCTTGTATCGAGGTTGATATTTTCATTCATGTTAAGAGTAGTCTTCAGCATGGAATAATGGGACCATAATGTTGATGGTTTATAGTAAGCTGATAATTTTGAGAAATATACCAATAAAACTGCCTCAGAAAATGTTTGAATTTTATTCGCTGCCCTCCAGTCCATGAAATTGTTAAACACTTTCAGGTAGAGACTTCTTGATTTTTCCGGCAATAGATTCAATCTAGTAATTTTGGCAATATCTCTTATTTCCGGTGGAGTACACAACATTTCTTCATCACTTTCGATTTCCATGATAAATTCAAGAACAATTACAATTTATGAGACGCAATTTTTTTCAACACAGACGTTTCAAATATTTTTCAATTTGTCAGACTAAATCTAATATAAAACATCATAGAAAACACATCATATGGATCTATTCGGTAGTATTCCGTATCGCCAGGTCGGGGTGGGATGAAGGTCCTTGCCTTCCACGCGGTGGTCCCGGGTTCGAATCGCGGGCGAGATTTATTGGATGGAAAGTTTTATAGCAGCTCATTTCAAACCGTTTGATAATGACTTCAACCTGTTGAATAATGATTCATTATTCAACACCTATTATACACGGGTTGTAATATGACTATCATAATGCTTCTGAAAGCTCATCCGTAATGTACGGATTATAGGGTAGTCGTGGACAAAAGTCATTGTGGGAACAATGCGATTTATGTTGAAATATTCAATGATGTTAGTTACCCTAGTGGAAAACTGACATCAATTTTTTCACATTATAATATCAATATCGCATATTATATGATCACCTCTTTAGCCAAATTTTTAAAGAAGAATAAATCAATAACAGATAAATTCTCAAAATCGAGTGTCTTTACTTTGTCGTGGGGTAATTGTAACAAAATGTATATCAGTAAAACGCATGAAAACTGTGGTAAAAGAATTGAAGAACGATGCGGCTAAACTTTAGGGAAGCCCTAGAAACAGATATGAGAATTCCGGTAATTCAAGGAGGAAATAGATTTTATCTACTTCAGTGAGTTAAGAAGCTCTTATCGCACGCATTTTGAGTGAGTTAAGAGCTTCTTAACTCACGCATTTTTATTACCGCTTTCTTTCTTCAGATAACTACCAAAATAAAAAAAAGTTTGGAAAACATTTATTTTGCAATACCTACTAAATACAAGTTTAAGAAACTACTGGCTCTCGATGCCTCTTCTTCAATATCAGAAGGAATACTTTCCGAATCGCTCATTTTAGATTACAATTTTTGAAACATGACTTTAAAGTGACATCAATATTATTTAATATCAAATTGACATTGCCATGCATGGTGTTTCAGGTACTTATTTGAACAAAGGTATTAAGGTAAAATTAATTATAATAAAAATGAATCGTATAAAAATAAGTATCCCGGTTAGGAGTAGATAAAATATTGTACAATAACCGCGAGTTAACCCCATTAAGACACTTGTGTGGTTACTTTCACACGCGTGTCTTAATGATGCTGTTAACTCACTTCTATCGTAAATAACTATTAATCAATCCCCTCTGCTGAATATATTCAATATCATATAAAGATTGTGAAAGTTTTCTCGGAAGAAATTCTTAATCATCCTATTATTTAATTTCTTGTTGTTATCATATCTTTTAGGTATTGAAATTCAAATTGTGATACCAAGATTTCAATATTTAAGTCTCTCTAATGAAGCCACCGTTAAAATCGAACATGTGTTCTATTAATATTGAAATATTGAAATTATCACATACCTTATTTACGTGTAGTACTTAATGTATTAAAACGAAAGGAAGTTGTTTCTATGTCCTCTTCTTAGCATTAACAAATGAACAGTCATGAGCTCATTTATGAAATTCACGTAATCGTATCCTTAATAATAATTTAACATGAGCAAGATAATTTACCACTGAATAATTCATTCCATATTAAAACCAAAAATCTTTTTTATGCCATGAGCTGGATATTTAACCACGAAATTAAGAGAATGGTATACTGAAAGGTCGTTCGCAATTTGAGTCCGTTCGAACAATCTAACTTTAGTAATTCTGGAATAAGTCAACAATCCTCTGAAAAAGATGAACTTCTAAAAGAGATTTTCCGTCTCTTCATTATAAGTATTGTAAATGCAAAGTACACTTTCGTAAAACTGAGGGCTTTGTTATATTCCCCTTTTAACAGTATACCTGTCGAATTACGAAGATTGTTTTCACACCGGAGAAACAAGCAGCTAAAAATTGAACTTTTCTCAATTTTCATGATGTATTTTAATTTTCAGCTCTACTGTGCTAGATTTTCTAACCACCAATTTTTTTTTGAACACAATAACTTTTCTCATATTTGATTGCAAACTCCTCTTATACACTAATAGATGAAAATATTGTTTTTTTTCCACGACATTTCTCTGAATCTTTTTACAATTCGTATTTTTCTTTGAACAAGAAAAAAATATATGATCTGGAAGTGACGTTTCAAAAGTAATATGATTATTATACAGCTAGTTTTAGAAATTGGAAATAAAGAGTTATTAGAAATAATATAAGTTTCCATTTTCACTTGATTATAAAAAAAAATTAAGGGAAATTAAGAAAATTTCATTTCACTTCATAAATTTTTAGTAGTTCTGATGCAAAGTTGAGAACTTTAACAAAGAGAATTTATACATTCATGCCTTGGAAAGAGTTAAAATTTTAGAGCCATCCCCTTTGTATTCAAAAAGTTAGAATCAGTTGCAAATTTTCCTATGAGTCATAATACACATTTATCTATCTTGTGGAATTTTTTGTGAAGGGAATGTGGGACTTGTGGAATGTGGAATCTCTTTACTATATGCGACATAATAGTGTGGTACCGGATCTTCACCTCCAAATTGTGCCGTTTGGTTTTTATGACATAATAAATCCACGATGGTTATTAGGATTTATTAAGGAATGAAAAATTAATGCTTCTTTTTTGCGTCCTGTTTCTAAGACTAATGAAGATGGGAAACCTACAGTTTCACGTAGAATCTGAATCACATCTATTCATAGAAATCATTTGAAATGAAATGAAAATAGTTTTTTATTTAGCACTTAGCTACTTATGTCTAAATAACAGAAAATATCAAGTTTGATTGCGTAAATAAACAAACAGTCTTTTACTAAATAACTGTACACTTGGTGAATTCTTCACTACATCAGGCAGCTCATTATAAAGGCAAAGTCCCTCAAAGAACAAAGGTTTTTTGTAATGCTGATGTTTTTACCTGCTCAATATTAAAGTTTTGCTTTGATCGAATATTATAATTATGGAGCATCAGTAGTCTCTTTAAATAAACATTAAGGTACTCTGGCATTAAATTATTTTCAATTCTGTACAACAAAGAAAGGTTTGCCTTCCTGATGCTCTGCTCAACATCTAACCAATTTAATGAATTCAGCATATCTTTAATCGGCACATATCTATTACAATTCAATAATAAACGCATTATTTTGTTTTGCTGTATTTGTACCCTGTGCACCTCTTCTTTGTTACACGAAATTAACAATGAGCTGCAATACGTAAAGTGAGGCAAAATTATAGCTTTAAAAAATCAACATTTTGGACCATTTTGAAACAAAATATGATATTCTACTAAAAAAGCCCACCTTTTTACCAATTTTGTTACATAAATAATTAATATGTGTTGAAAAATTTAATTGTGGATCCAAAATCACACCTAGATATTTAATTTCGGTTACAAACTCTAAAGCTGATCCATTTATAAATAAACTCAATCCTAAATTCAAAAAGTATTTACAGTTTGTCAAGGAACCCACCACCATACACTTTGTTTTTAACGAATTCAGTTTTAATTTACTTCCACACAACCAATCATACAACACACTTAGCTCACCATTCAATGTATTTACAATTTCTGAATAATCCTTTCCGGACACAGATATGAGGGTATCATCTGCAAATAAATTTATAAAACATTTCTTTAATGTCCTGTTCAGATCGTTTATGTACACAATAAATAATAGGGGTCCCAAGACACTTCCTTGAGGTACACCCAGTGAGCTTTCCTTTTTTTGTAATACCCTATGTCCCATTTTGGTTTTTTGATTCCTGTCACTCAGATAATTATCAATCCAACTTAAAGCACAATCAGAAATACCATAAAGCTTCATTTTTTTCAAACGAATTGTACGATCAATGGTTTCAAATGCACGTTTAAGATCCACAAACACACCAATAACTAATTCACCGTTGTTCATTTTCTCTCTCCAATTTACACAAACATACTGGATTGTTGATTCGCAAGAATGTCGACTTCTAAATCCTGATTGACCCTCAAACAACAGATGATTTGTTTCAAGATATTCTCTTAATTGATTGCACATGATTGTCTCCAAAATCTTATCTACAGTTGGTAGAAGATTTATAGGCCTGAACTCTGAAGGAACAGTTGGTTTATTCACTTTGGGGATTGGCATTATGACGCTAGTTTTTAGTTCCTGAGGTACTTTCCCACTAGCTATTGAAGTATTAATCAGATACAATAGAGGATATCCAATAACCCCAAATAGTTGTTTTACCAATTTAACATTTAAACAATCATCACTTGAACCTTTATTTTTTAAACCATACACAATTTTTTTTAACTGTGAGATATTAACTGACTTAAATTCAGAAAGTCTTTATTGTATGTTTAGGTCTGGTGCCTCCCATTTTCTATAGTCTATACTTTCTGAAACCTCATGTAAAGAGTCCAGAAAGAAGTTATCAAAGTTTTTCTCTAGTGAGCCATTATAATTTTCGAAATTTACACCAGTAAACTGCGCAGTGCATTGTTTTTTTGTTCCCACTAAGTCCTTCTAGGCTCTCCACATTTCTTTGCTGTCCCTTTCACATTAGATAATATTTCGACGTAAATCATTCTGTTCTTATTTACTCACAATAACTTTAATATTACAAAGGTACAATAATGAACGAATTATAATGACAGCTTATTTACCCGAAAAAGCAGTTCACTATGCAACTGCAAGAAACAAGTATTTATTTGTATATTCGAAGAAAGCAGTAAAGTCTTGAACACCCGTTCAGCACAGTACCTACCCAGGTACTGTAACAAACGAACTTAAAAGCAATCATGAGGAGGCAGAAATGAAAAGAATTTCGCATTTCATTTTTACTCGCCTGATACAGATTTCCACATTCTTGCCTTGTGGTAGTCTATGATCTTTCCACTGAATACAATGTTTCGAACTGGAGTTGCTCAAATTTCAAACAATAATCGAACATAGCCCAGAGAAAACTTCAGCATTACTAGGTCTGGATACATTGTCCCGAACTTACACCACAGGAACATTAGCAAATGAAGTAAAAACCATTTATGGAAAATGTTAGTCAAGCAGAAGACGACAATCTCCAAAGTAATCTTGGAATCTTAGAAAATTTTTATTTTTAACACAGAAGTTCATATGCTTAATATATCAAACATTGGATATCTGAGGTGGTGGATGTTCACAAAGAGAAAAACTAATGAAGAAAACTTTCCACCAATAAGAGCATCACTGATATCATATGTTGACACGGTTCTTTATCAAATCACATTATGGTGACGTTCTGAGCAGCCTTACTCAGATACGCCTTCACCATTGAACTTTAGTTGAAAAATGAAAAATGCAGACGAACAATATGCTTGTATTATGTGTATGCTACTATTTTCTCTAGCGATTTGTTGTGCATGAGCACTATGGAAAGAGTTATTCTTTATTTTATGAAAAAATGTTACATATGGTGGCCATATTGGATTAATGACGTCATAAAAGCTACATATCGCAATTTGAAGCTAAACGTAATTTTTACATATCATAAAGAAATTCTACATAGTCGCACGTTCCCTACAGAATTATTCCCGTTATTGATAATGGCTTAGTATCATTTTTAAAATTTAGTTTGTTTTCCATTTGCATGATTCAACATATTCCCAAAAAGAATCTCTTTCTGTAATTACTCAGGTACACGGTATCATATATCTAAATTTCAAAAATCAAATTGACGACCAGTTTTCATATAATGTTCCACCAAACCACAAAATTCTTGTTCAGCATATAGTCACTCTTATGTTATGCGGTATGTTGCCTAATTCATTATTTTATCCGACCGGTACGTAGCAGCATCACATTCTGAGTAAAAGAACCTATAAATGACAATATTACGTCAATAAGTTTTAGTCATATCTTTTTACTTAGCCAGCAGATTGAATTTACTTTCAATGTTATATCTTACCAATCTGATATTTCCGAACCTTTTAAATAGAGAAATCACCGCCAGTTAATCCCATTATATATGGAATTTTTGAGAATTTCACGTCCGAATCAACATAATCCTCAATCCGGCCATCATAGAAAATATCCTACATAACCATTCAGGTTTTGCATTGTTATGAAACATATCGAAAAGTCTGTCCCAATTTGATTTCAATATGAACTGACTTCCCTTCTTGTGGATGAGTATTATTTTTGTTCTTATGCTCTAGTATACTGCATAATTTCAAATAATTGATGTAGATTCCTGCTGAGATTTTAGTTTTTCAACTTGCATATTTTAACATTTTGGACGTTATTGTATTTTCAGATACTTTTCATTTAACATGCTTTGTAACTCGTACTCCAATGCTATCAAGAACTATTGAAACACCTTCTTCATAGGGTTTTTTATAATCTACTATTTCTTCTAGAGCCAATCCTATTTTATTATTCTTCTTCAACTGACTCCGTTGTTTTAGTAGTTGGTTTTCATCAGATAGTTTTTCACATGGTTCATATTGTTGTTGGCCCAGTACTACCTCAGCATAGCTTAGAATAGTCTATGTCGAGCACTATCCTCCTGATCTTACAACCTTACTTCCAGGTCTTTTTCTCATCTCTTGGAGTTTTCGGTCATATTCTCTACATATATCTGTTTTGCTGATGCTGTGTAATTCCAAGATCGAAGTTTCAATTCCAAAATTGAAATCGGAGTTCCGAGGTATATATTGGGAATTCCGAGATCGAAGTCGCAATTTCGGGAACGTTGGAATTCCTAGATCAAAATCGGAATTTTGAGACCTGTCAGAATTTTTTTTGATGCCTCTTATGATTGCGCATAATACTCAGCTGAAGTAAAAGAACAAAATTCAATTAATTTTCTAGATCTACTGATTTCTAAATTTAATAATGAACATTGCTTTTCAATAACCGATAAAACATCTCTTACACATTTCACAATTAACAATAGCTCTTCAGTAAATCCATATCGTCATAAAAGGTCAGCGTATAGTTAATCATAGCTTATGATTCATAGACTTTTGAATATTCCATAATCCGAAACTATATTTAATAAAGAATTCAATATCATCAAACAGTCCTTGATTAATCGATTTAACTAGAATTCGAAAACAGTTAAAATCAGGTATTTATAAACTCAAATTGAATAGTTTCGCCAAGATATACTTCAGTAAAACTTTACCTAATTTTAAAACCATAATAACGGAGTTTTGATGGTAAAAAATTCTCCTTCAATAATGCAACTCATTTAATAGAGGCATACATTTATTTTATTAATATTCTGAAATACTATATGTGAAGAATAAACGACTTGAATAAACACAGTATTTGTTCTATACTACCTGAGCTTCTCCAATTCTATTCAATTTTACGTATCTGATGATAGTACAGTTTTTCAAAACGCTTCATATTTATTAAGCTGAATTATAGAAAATTTAAGATATAATACGATGTTTTTAAGAGTTATACATTTGATTTTACTACATTGTGAGGTACAAGTTTTTTTTATTGTGTGTATTTCAGGTAGTGGAAGACCGACAATGCCGACCTCTTACCTTTTGTGTAATGAAGGATACGTATGTAGATATCACTATTACGCAATAAATATTATAATTATTATTATAACTATTCAAAGTGTATTATTGATTTCCAAATACCGTAGAAATATCACTCTATTCCTAAGTCAATAATTTATGTAATCCCGACAGATATCTTCCATTGCATTAACGCCTCAGAAGTGAAATTAACGTCAACCGACCATCGTCTAGTGTTCTAATCAGCTTAGTAGTACTTAAAGAGGCAATCGTACAATAAGTTAAACCATTTACCTGTCATTCTTTTGTATTCAATAAGCTGTCATGGAATATTGAAAGAATATTAATGAACACTTTCGCCCATCTTTTGAAACCATTATGATACTAGAACGTGAATTTTAGGAATCCGATTTCACGTATGTTTTTGCTTGGCAAAACAGTAGACGGAACAATCGTCAGATTTGATTGTGGATAATAGTAAGCCCGAATCAATTGAATCCTATTTATTCTAATCAGTAGTTGAGTAAATGACACCGCACAGTACTTACTAGCTAGTTGTAATCTTTCAATAATAACTAGAATCCAGGAATTATTGAGTATGTTATGGAGGGATGAAGGAAATAGAATTTTTTATGGATACGTCAATCAACACATAAAAAGCGACTAACTAATGTATTCATATTTATTGGGATGGTTGCCAGAATTAACCAAATCTTCTTAACTATGATAACGAGTAGATACAGTCATCAGTTTCTAGGTTCATATATATATAGATATATATATATATATATATATATATATATATATATACAGGGTGTCTTAAATAGCGTGTGCCACTATTGCTATCTCTGAAACCATAAGAGTTACAAAGTCGGTTAAATTAGAGAAAAGTTGCGTTTCCTGATGACCAATCTTAGTACGTTAGCAGTGTTGCCAAATTATTCTTATTTTCAGAAATATTCGGGAAAACATGGAAAACGATAAAAATTATTTCTCTCAATAGCTCGAAAACTGCTGACCTGAGAAAAAAACTTTTTTGAGAAAAAAACCCTGTTTTTTGTTTTCTACACAACAGTGTTGCTGGTTTTTTAAATTGACTTTTAACATTTGAGATATCACTATCTACTTACTTTTTTTGAATACGGACCTGGATTTATTATTTTATATTTTGAGAAGAAATTCAATTTGCTACACAACCATGTATTACACAAATATGGTTCCTAGGTTTCTATTCAGAAAATCCATCCTCGAGAAATTGAAGAAAAAATTACTTGGTACGGCCCTGTTTTTATGGCATACTTTTCCTGCATTAAAATATTTGATCCCTTGAATAAGTTTTAAGGAAATGAAGAAAATTTATAAAGGAAAATACATATGTTTATCACTACTTCATATTATTTATACCATAATATTATAACACTGGGTTTCTCTGGAGAAATACCCTAGTCTGTCCGAGTTCTCCCTTAAATAAGTTAAAATAAGTTAAAACATCAAAGCTTACCACCTACTGTAATATAATATGTATTACTGAGACGTCCTTCCTGAAATTGGCTTTGAAAATAATTGAAAAATCAACAGATACTTGTTGTGTGTCAAACTTATTTTATGTCATTTTATTACAAACTGTGTTGTCTTACAATTTCTGTTTACTTAAAATGAAGTTTTCAAATTATGAAAAGACAGATATGATATTTGTTTATGCGAGGTCATTTCATTTCGTAATGCTACTAACGCTGTTCAGATGTATCAAAATTTGTACCCGGAAAGAAGAATACCCAACCCGAAAATATTTGCAATATTAGAAAGGAGAATGCGGGAGCACGGGTCTTTTAATAAGCCTAAAAAACGAAATTGTACTGTTACATTGAAAGGGGGAGAGGAGACCAACGTATTAGGTATTAATTTTTGCTTTAATTATAACTTATATTTTTAATAAGTACTCAACAATATTCTTTTAGGATATGTACATTACAAAAATGTTAGTAGCGGTGAAGTTTCCCTAAGGGAGATAGAAAGAGAAACTGGTGTATCCAAAGATTCGGCAAAAAAAATACTACATCGCAATAGATTTAGACATTTCCGCTGTAGAAAAGTGCAGCATTTGAGGGCAACTGACTATGCAAAGAGGAGGATATTTTGCCGTTGGCTTTTAAGGCGTCGAAGGCAAGACCCCAACATTTGCAAAAAAATTTATGGTCGGACGAAAGTCGATTTTGCAATAATGGATGGTTTAATCGCAATATACATTACCGATGGACTGAAAGTAATGAACACTTTCACGTAAAAACCGCTTTCCAGGAAAGGTTCGGTATAAATGTGTGGCTCGGGATATTAGACCGAAAAGTGGTGGGCCTGTACTTCTTTCAACAAAATTTGACTGGGTTAACCTACCTTCACTTTTTATCTATTTCACTTCAAGATCTTTTAGACGACCTTCCGTTAGATGTTCTTCGACATTTTAAGTACTTCCAACATGATGGTGCTCCAGCACATGGCGACCGTCGATGTGTAAGGTTATTAAACAACTTCAAACCTAATAGATGAATTGCCAATAACGGACCTATAAAATGGCCAGCGAGATCACCTGATATTACTCCAATGGATTTTTCCGTTTGGGGCTTTATTGAAGATAGGGTGTATCGAACTACACCTCAGAATTTAGATCACCTAATCATGAAAATTCGACAGGCATGTAACGAGATTACTCCCAGAATGTTGAATAGAATTCAAAGAAATGTTATTATACGTTCCCAAAAATGTTTACGACATAATGGTGGTCATTTCCAACACTTATTATAATTGCGTTTTCCTGAATAGTTTTCTTTTTTATATTTGTTTGTTTCAAACTGTGTACAAAAACGAATTAAGCGTTACTGTGTTATTTTATTCGAAAATGTTGAGTTTTTTTGAATAAAGATGTTAAAAGTTTTGTTACTTTTGCTTACTCCTTTGAATTTGAGTTTTGGTGTAAATAGTGTAACATATTTCAATTCATAAAATTTATTCCAAAAAACAGGGCCGTACTAAGTAATTTTTTCTTCAATTTCCTGAGGAAGGATTTAATGGGTAGAAACGTAAGGAACCATATTCGTGTAATACATAGTTGTGTAGGAAATTGAATTTTCTCTCAAAAAATGAAATAATAAATCCAGGTCCGTATTTAAAAAAAGTAAGTTGGTAAAGATATCTCAATTGTTTAACGTTAATTTAGAAAACTGGCAACACCGTTGTGTAGAGAACAAAAAACAAAGTTTTTTTCTTTCATATAATTTTTTGCTCAGGTCAATAGTCTTCGAGCTATGAAGAGAAATATTTTTTGGCGTTTTTCATATTTTCCCGAATATTTCTAAAAGTAAAAATAATTTGGCAATACTGTCAATGTATTAAGATTGGTTATTAGCAGACGCAACTTTTCTTTAATTTAACCGACTCTGTAGCTCTTATGGTTTCGGAGATAGCAATAGTGGCACACGCTATTTAAGACACCCTGTATATATATATATATATATATATATATATATATATATATATATATATATATATATATATATATATATATATATATATATATATATATATATATATATATATATATATATATCGGAGATGCCTAATTGAGTCCCAAAATTTATAATCCGTCTTAATGATAGCCGAACTGAGTCCCGGAGTTAGGTAAATTGAGTCCCGGGCCTACCTGAGCTTGCACAGTAGGGGTTCGTAATCTGTTCGTAGAATATTAAAACTAAAATTCATATTATATCAAATAATTTTATACAATTTACAAATATTTACAATAATATACCTATACCTAATAACATGCTAAATATTCGTTTATTTAATTATTCTAAATTTTCCTCCTACAATTTTAAGAAATTCAAATTTTAATATTGAGTTACAATTTAATTTTAAAATTTGTTCATTTAGAAAATTTTTATTTTTGAGAGTGTGTGAAGAATAAACTTTTTTTATATTTTTTTGAATGCTTCTAATTTTTATATAAGTGTCACTTTGAAAATCTATTAACATTGTTAAATATTGGAATATATGTGGATGGGCGAAATAAAATGAAGAATTAAACCTTGCATGAAAGCTCTCGCATGCATTCGTCGTCCATTGTTAACTGCTCGTCTTCTCCGCCCATATTTCTGGTGGAAACCTAGCCGATTCTGAAATATAATTATCGACCAGATAGTCCGCAAATTTCACAACTTTAGAATTCTGTGGTTGTATTGAAGGTATATATATATATATATATATATATATATATATATATATATATATATATATATATATATATATATATATATATATATATAGAGAGAGAGAGAGAGAGAGAGAAAAGTTTGCCGTCTAACCTGCAAGTGGCAGCAGCCGTTGACATGGGTTCACGATTATTTGGTCCTCATCTAACGTTGTTGCCACGAATGGGATGGAAGTCAAGGACTTTCAACAAAAGGAATCCCTTGCTGCAAAATAAATTTGATACTTCTCAGCGCTAAATTTTGTTCGTCATATAATATACTCTGCTCGTCTATTTGAAAAACAAATTCAAAATTCTTACTACATACTACGTTTTTCTGGACAATAATAGTTTTCCGAGTAAATAACCTGCTTCACTGAAATCAAAGTTGATTATATTTAGGAATGTTTATAACACCCATTGAAGAATATTGCCGTTGTCCCTATCCTTAACTAGAAAAGAAATCATATAAATATTCCTCTTCGTTTGCACAAAAACATTCATTTCAATAAATTCAAAAAAGTGGCCCTAGTAAACAATCTATTCTTATTAAAATCAGTTTTCCATTTCAACGAAAATTAATGATTTTTACCAACTCATCCAAAATGAATTTTTATTCGATGAGGTGAATATTGTAGCAGATTTCTCTTCATTTAATCATCTCTAAAGGCTCTCACCTCCTAAACGAATATTCCCAGGAAGGTATAATTTCGAAGAGCAATTTCGTCCATTCAATGAATTTTATTGGAAAGTGGCGTTAGGGGTTTGACGGAACGAAAAGAAAAAGGAAGAAGCGTAGCTGGAAGATGGAACGGATCTCGCTCTGGGAGCGCCGTTAACAGATTACGCGGAAATCTATTTTCCAGGTCAGCAGTAATGCATCTCCGGAGTGAAATTACATGTTTCAAGTGGAGTTAAATTGCTAGTTGTAATTACTGTATTATGTCCTCGGTCTTTGTTCATTACATCAAGTTAGTGCTATAGAAGAAATAGAATTTCGCTCTTAATTGAACCGTTACACACCTATTTTGAGGTTTTGGTGTAATTTATGACATTTGTCTTCAACTAGCGATTATTTATTTTCAACTAGTCTTTACTTGAAAACCCATCAATCAAGAAATGTAATGGGCTATAATTTGTTGATTTCAAGTTACTAGAAAATGAACATTTCAATCAACTAATTATCGAATGGTATTAGAATTTTCTATAGTTAAGTCATTCCATTTTTACCCAGTACTTACGCCAAAAATCCGCTTATTGCATCATTTACTGTTTTTCAATAAAAATTTTCTATTTGCTTTAACAATATCAAACAATTAATATAGGTTCTAATAGGCAGCTAGATTCATCAGAATTTTCATTTAAAAAACATCACTTCGTGCAATAAACGTATTGTGTAAAAACGGGAATACTAAAATATAGCATATTCTAATACTTTCCGAAAGATCACTGAAAACTACATTTCCTGGTAAGGTGGAAAGCATGGCGTTCTATTCAAATTATTCAAGTTATAGAGCGTTAGAGTTTGAATGGATATGTTTCAATTTTTGGATAACCTGTATAACATGAAGTTTACTATAATTCGGATATAAAACATGATGTGTTGTTATACTTCACTGCTCATTTCGCTTAACTTACTTTTTTCTTTGTATTTCAAATATTAAATATAAGGTTATGCTTTGATACTCACGAAAATATTATTTTTATGATGATAAACGTAGTAAATTCAAAATTCGTTTTTGTTCATCATGTAAAATTATCACGTAGTAACGACGGATTCCATCAACTATTTGAAATATATATATACCTATATATATATATATATATATATATATATATATATATATATATATATATATATATGTATATATATATATATATATATATATATATATATATATATATATATATATATATATATATATATATATATATATATATATATATATATATATATATATATATATATATATATATATATATATATGGCATGGTTTTGCAGGAATAGATCCTGGGAGATATCTCTTTAAAACAAGGCGACGGTTTTACCTACGTTGAGACAGAGTAAGTTTGCATCAGACAAGGACTTGATAAATCCAAGAGCAATTGTCATTTCAGAGTGCAGCGTCGCAGAATCAGGATTGCTCCAAGTAATACTCGTATCATCCGCAAAAAGCGTTATTTCTCCACTGATATCCAGATACGTAACATCAACTATAAATAATAGAAAGAGGACAGGACCTGAAACAGAACCATGGGGGACACCGCTAGTGAGAGATTTACAAGCAGAATTGGAGTTATTTGTCCTTACAAATTGTTTTCTACTTCCAAGATAAGACTCGAACCAGTGTAGTGGAATACCTCGGACACCATAAAACAGTTTCCGTAATAAAATTATGCTTTAGCATAATCACAGAAAACCGTAGCTGTGTAGTGCTTGTTATTGAAGGATTAATAGATATTGCTCAACATAGAAAACATAGCGTCAGTACTATTTTTGTTGGGTTGAAACCCAAATTGATGTGACAAGAGAGTGTTATGATTTGAGAGGAAAGTCAGAAGGCGGATTTCAATTAGTTTCTCTATTATTATTTTGAATAAAACAGATAGAAGCGCTATGGGCCTGTAGTTGGATGTAATTATTATTCAAAAAAAAAATCGCGAAGTGCATCGTTGTTGAGAAAAAATTTTAAACCAATGAAGGAACGTACCTCGAAATCAATTCACTCCATGTACTATATTTCAACTCTCTATTGTAAAAAAAATTCGCGAAGTGCATCGCCTACTGATGGCGAAACAGATCTAGATGCGATTTGAATGGATTGGTTCCCACGAAATGCAGCGTGGTTGAGAAAAGAGTTGAAACCCACAAAATATTGTATTTCAACATGAACTCAGTGTACGTACCAAGCTTCAACCCTCTACTCAATCTGCAGAAGCTGCGGCAATTGGCAAGTTTTCAAAAATCACGAAAACATAAGAGATATCTCCGTAAAAATAGGAATACTAATAAAAAATTTAACCGAATGTTTCGTTCTGCCTCGAAGAACACTTCAGATAACAAATTTCAGCTCATTTGGTGTGATGGGAATAACGAGAGATGTCAATATGTACCTGAAAGGACATTTATATGGAAACTGGAAGTATCTACGTAAAAATGGCGACGGTTGCAGAAATTTACCCATATTTTGATACTTTCGTTCTGCAACGAAAACAATTTCAGCTCATTTGACTCGATGAGAGCCGCAGGAGAAGCCAATATGTTGGTACCGGAAAAAAAAAAAAATATATATATATATATAAATATATATATATATATATATATATATAAATATTTATATATATATATATAAAATATATATATATATATATTATATATATAATATTATATATATATATATATATATTTATATAATATAATATTATATTATATATATATATATATACTCTTTTGATAATTATTAGCAATAACAGGCTTTTTGAATCTCAAAAAACTCGATTTTATTAAAAAGTTGACGTTTCGCCACTACATTCGTGGCTTTATCAAAAGTTTTGATAAAGCCACGAACGTAGTGGCGAAAACGTCAACTTTTTAATAAAATCGAGATTTTTGAGATTCAATAAGCCTGTTATTGCTAATAATTATTATAAGTTTAGAAACAATTCACAGGCAACAATTCGAATATATATATGATATATATATATATATATATATATAAATATATATATATATATATATATATATATATAGAAATATATATATAAATAAATATATATATATATATATATATATATATATATATATATATATATATATATATATATATATATATATATATATATATATATATATATATATATATATATATTTGACCCGGCACCTGTTGTTTTGCGATATAAATTATTTCTATGAAATATTTTTTTAGTTCAATGAAAATAAGTAACTTACTACTTACTATAAGTGTATGGGGAATAGTGGGGATGTACTCATAATCGAAAGCGTTGTAGGCAATTGAAGTATGCTTCATTTAGGTTAGTAAATTATTCTTTATCAAAGTAAGGAATATATTTTGAATTACAATTCTTGATAGCTATCTAAACATAGAAATAATTATTCATATCTTTACTATTAATTAAGGCAATTGAAAACACTTAGATTAATTTCTCAGCGCAATATTCTTGGTTAATCCGTCTTTAGCCAATACAAACAAACTGGATGGTTATAGTTGTCCGTGGGAAGAGCATGGTGTTTTCAAAAAAATATAATTAAAGGAAATTGTAATTATAAACTCTGAACGAAAATTTATCGTACTTCAGTTAATATATTCGATCGCCATCTTGCAACCCTATTGCGGATCTGTAGATAAAATTAAAAAAACTTTATCGCAGCGAGCTGCATTAGAAGAGCAGGTTTTCATAACGTAGCCATTTTGAAAAATATATTCAATAAATTGTGATTATTTTTCCTGGGGGATCAACCCCCCATGCAATTCGCATTAAAACCTATCCAATTCAATATATCATACGAAACTACCTACTCACAAACTTTCAATCCTATTGCTCCAGAATTACGCACTTTATCATGTAAACAAAATTTATTTCTTCCCCCAGGGGGTCAACCCCCCAACCAATTCGAACCAAAACCAATTCCATCCAAGATATCTTTCGAAAATACCTACCTACAAACGTTTAACCCTATTACTTCAAAATTGCGACTTTTATCATGTAAACAAGATTGATTTCTTCCCCCAGGAGGTCAACCCCTCAACTAATTAGAACCAAAACTAGTCCCATCCAAGATATCATGCGAAACTACCTATTTACAAACTTTTAACCCTATTGCTACAAAATTGCGCCTTCTGTCGTATAAAAAAGATTTATTTTCGCTTCAAGGGGGTCAGCTCCCCAACAAATTCAAACCAAAAACAATCTCATCCAAGATATCATACGAAACTACCTATTTACAAACTTTAAATCCAAATTATCATTAAATTAAGTTAGTAAGCTGTGGTGATTGTATTCAGTGTCAGTTTTGACACATCAAATTCTATTCACTGATGAAGCCTGTTTCTCAAGGACTTCAATTATAAATTTTCATAATGAACACATATGGGCTGAGGAGAATCCGCAGGGATATGTGGAAACCCATTCTCAAAAGCAATTTTCACTAAATGTGTGGGGTGGTAATATTGGCGATCATTTGATTGGTCCTTCCTTCTTGCCAGGTCGACTAACAGGTCAATCATACAGACATTTTTTAGAAAACGATTTATTGGAAGATATACCTCTTATGCTACGACGAGAAATGTGGTTCATGCATGACGGTGCTCCTGCTCATTTTTCAGTTTTGGCAAGGGAGTATTTGGACGACAATTATGAAAACAGGTGGATTGGACGGGGGGGACCTCAGTCATGGCCCGCCAGATCCCCAGACTTAAATAGTTTAGATTTCTTTTTAAAGGGCCACCTGAAATCTCTAGTATACTCGACGCCAGTGAAGACCGTAGAAGAACTGAGAAATCGTATAATAGGCGCGTTTGATACAGTTAGGAGTACTCCGGGAGTGTTTAAAAGAGTTCGATCGTCTATGAGACGAAGAACAGAAGCTTGTATAAGAGTTGGGAAAGGACATTTCAACATTTGCTGTAGTTCAGTCCTTTGCGGTTACTTAGTTTTCTTGTTATGATTTTTTTTTTATAGTTTTACGTTTCTTATAGTAATACATTTTTTGTAATGATTATACGAGTTTATCAAATCTTTATGAATCATCGCAACAGATCAGGAAAATTTCCATAAAAACTAATAATGAATTCATTCACCACAGCTTACAAACTGGCCTCCTTATCATAATTTGGATTTTTCCGAGGATTTCGAGAGAATCGTTTAAAATTTTTTTTCTCGAAATCAGTAGCAGATACGACAAAACTACAGGAGAACGGAAAGTTTAGTATAATAACAAAGCTTTTTTTTACATTTTTTTCAAATTAACAGTTGCACATCAAAGAAAAAGTTCTTGAGGAAAGCAGGTGACAGTGTTCCAGAAAAAATATCACCCTGTAGATCTGTTATCGAAATTGCCATGTCACGTGGTGAGAACTCTCAAATGTAATATCTATGCCAAATTTCAGTTGAATATCTTGTAAAGTGTAGATACTATGAGAAAAAAACTTGAAAAAAATTCAAACTTCAACACTCTGTATCTCGAAAACGAAACGTTTGTGACCCCATGTTAATGGGACTTTTTTTTCTTAAACTTACTTAAGGAATCTCCCCTTTTCGTTTGTACGTTCAATTTTGGAATATATATATATATATATATATATATATATATATATATATATATATATATATATATATATATATATATATATATATATATATATATATATATATATATATATATACATATATATATATATATATATATATATATATATATATATATTATATATATATATATATATATATATATAATATATATATATATATATATATATATATATAAATAAATATATAATAATATATATATATATTTATATTATATATATATATATATATATATATATATATATATATATATATATGTTCATTTTCAGGTTCTCGCGGAGATAATCTGGTTGTTTGGTTTCCCGGGTTTGTATCCGGCTTCGTCTTCGTTCAAGTCTGCTCGACGTTCTGCAGTTCAGTGTATTCACTCTGATCGAGAAGAGCTACCTGAAGATGGAAAATGTGATTTTGACGAAACGTCGAACAGACTTCAACGCAGATGAAGCCCATACGCGGCTACACATCAGAGAATATATATATATATATATAATATATATATATATATATATATATATATATATATATTATATATATATATATATATATATATATATATATATATATATATATATATATACCTATATATATATATATATATGTATATATATATATATATATATATATATATATATATATATATATATATATATATATATATATATATATATATATATATTGATTTTCAGGTTCCCGCGGAGATAATCTGGTCGTCTGGTATCCCGGGTAAGTGTATGCGTATGGACTTCGTCTTCGTTGAAGTGCGCTCGACATTTCGGCAAAATCACATTTGCCATCTTCAGGTACTGAACTGTTCAGTGTATTCACTCCGGCCGAGAAGAGCTACCTGAAGATAGCAAATGTAATTTTGCCGAAACGTCGAGTGGACTTCAACGAAGACGAAGCCCATACGCGGACACAACCCCGGGAAATCAGACGACCATATATCATGTGCGTGAGTCGCATTTTTATCCGTTTTAGAACTCCTAGACCACGACTCTCGTCAGATATGAAAATTTTTTCGAGAGTCGTGGTCTAGGAGTTCTAAAACGGATGAAAACACGACTCCTGCACATGACTCCTCTCCTTCGATTCACTACAATAGTAGGTATGCTATTAATTCGATTAATAGTCGCCGACACAGTAGCTTGTTAGTTCAATATTTCAGCTGACAATTTTAAAGAATACAAAATCAAACAAACTTGAAGTTCCAATCGAAATGGCACCTTGGGATAATGTGTCCGTCAATTATTCATCTCAGGCAATCCATTCAGATCTTCACTGACATTCCAAGTATGCCAAGCATGCGGAGATTAAAGAGCCGAACTTGTTTATGTAGCCGACGAACTATAATTATTTAGATCAATCAGAATGTTGGTGTCTCTGATTCACAAAAAGAGAGCGTGAAGGTGTTAACTTCCTAATGTTGGGCCTCAGAGTTATTTTAAACGTGATGAATTTGATTCGTGTGGCAGTTATTCCGTTCTACGTTCTCTGTTGCAAGCAACACTGATTTGCTGACGTACATCACAACGAGAACGAGACGTTGATTCTTTACAGTTTCCTGGGTTGAGTTAATTATGATGGCTTCTTATATAATCCTGTTATATTTTTTGAGCACTTCCAAGCTTATCTGAATCATTTCTTCAACTGTTTATTTCTATAGTAAGTATAGATTAGATGATGGAAAATCTGATTTTCTCAAGTCGTAAAATATGTTCGATATTTAGGTTCTGCAGGATAAATCATTGAGTAGGTATTGGCATTACCTATACACTAAAAAGTAATTAGATGAATTAATTACTCAGGTCTATTCTCCTGAAATATTTTAATTACTATCTGTGTCATGTTAGGCCTAGAATACCTTCAGTTTATGACATAAAATATATCTTTCATAATGACAATAATGAAATTATTATATTTCCCAACACAGTTTTTTGAAGAAATATGTTGAAGAATACAAAAAATCATCAATTTTTTACACTTTGAAAATTGGACTGAAGATCCTTAGGAATATCTATGAATGTGAATAATCCAAAATTCGAGAACATTTTTAAGTCGTATTTTCACCACTAATAAGAGACTACTATTGCACAATTTTTGAGATTTCTTGATGTCTAATATATATAATACATACATACGATACATAATATATACTCTCTGCCTTTTATCAGGAGACGAGACTTTATTAGTTCAGCAATGTGATTTAGGTAAGTATATTCCAACTTTATGGAAATTTTTTATTTAAATGCATCAATATTCAAAAAATAAATTTTCAGAGAAAAAATAAATGATGCGATTTTTTATTAGAAAATGGATAACAACAACAAAGTAGTTAGTAGCTGACAGATAATTTCTATGTGAAACCTATTTGAGGTATTAAAATATATGGTGGTTTGATGATTTGATGCGTTATTGGTATAATTCTACCGGTTGAATTTCCGTAGTTACCAATGGTTGAAGTTTGATCTGCTTTACAACTGTTTCTGGTAAGTAATAGGAATTATAACTATCACTTAATCAAAGTGATAAATTCAATTTAAATATTTTATTTTCATTTAAACTCTTGAGAAAATCAAGAAAGTTGAATTATTCATTGTCTTTAAGATTCGGAACATGGCCTACATAGCTGATACTAATTTCTCAATCATTATTATTTGCGTGAATATTAAATAAAAAACTTAATTCAGAATTCTTCTGATTCTTGCGATGAAGACAATATTCAGTGAATCGTGTCATACAGTTTTCATTCAAGCTTTGGAACAATAAAACCTACTGCAATTGAATAACTACACTTTCACCGATTTGACATTTCATAGATTAAGAACACTAAAAACACTAGACGAAATGATATCAAGAAAACTATAAAAGCGCATCCTCTTTACATTAATTATATTAAATTCATCAAGTGATTGCAGCATATATAGGAGACGATTCAACAAAATTCTATAATTTATTTCAGAATTCAATATTCTCGTCATTTAGTATCAAAATATTTAAAGTAACATCTGAATAGGGAGAACTGATAAAAATATTGTTATTAACTTAAAATCTCATTATATCTTAAATAGTGTTGATAATGTGTAACAATAAATTTCAATTTTGATAAACGATTCATCGAATTTATCAAAGAATGTTCCATTCCAATCGGAAACAATGAATGGAGACAGGCAAGGCATTTAGGTACCTACCAATAAAAACAAACAGAACGCCTTGTTTTAATCCAGTGGAGTAGAATAACAGGTAGAGTCTTATGTTACATGATACTTTACTGGTGTTGTTTTTTGATGCGTCATAGTATTATTTATATTTACGATTGAAAATATTTTGTTTGATTTTAAAGTATCTGAATATTCAATGTATTTCATTCGAATATTGAAGAAATTTTTATGAATAAAATATCACTACGATTGAACTGATATCACTACTTTTAGCAGAATCTGACAAACCATTTATGTATTATGTGCTAAGTGTGAAAGATTTTCTTGAATATTTCAAATTTAAGTACATATCTCTATCATTTAATACGAATTTCAGTATATAAGCATGAATTCAGGAAATTATTGTATATACTGTATTTTACTGTATAACTTACAATTATGTCAATTCGCTGCTCGCTCAACACTTGGTGAAACATTGTTCAAAATTATACATCAACTAATGTGAAATAATTTGAAAATAGGTATATTTACTGCAAATATATATTTTAGGCTACTTACCCATTATCAAGAGTTTTGTAACTGATGTGAAAATGCAACAATCTATCAATTTATATTACTGCAGTAATGAGTCATAAGATATATTTGCTCTTTAGTGCTGGGTAAGTTCCTGGAGCTGATCGACGTAATCTGTTAAACTTCTGAATGGTTCATCCTCTTTCCTTTATTCAGTAAAATAAATATAAATATCTACCTATAAAATGGTTATTTTTCATTCAATGTTTCCAATTTTCAGTTCCGTTTTTACTTATAACTTGCATTAGCAACAAATATTTCATCAAAGCATCAACAGATTAATAGTAATAAAAGTTTCACCTAAGGAATTCAAACACAGTAGTTGATCATGTAGAAATAATGATAATACAGCTAGATAGAATATAATACTTTCGTTGTATGAAAGAACTGATTCAAGAACTATTATCCATGGAACTTGCAATGACAGTATAATTGTGGCATATAGCTTGGGAAATGAGTCATAGTTATCATAAAAACAATCATGATTGAATATAACAAAATAGTAGGAGAGTCAATTCCTATCAGTGTTATTGAATATATTCCGTAATATAGTTACCTAATTCCTTTCCCAAATTAATCCCGACAACATAACAGTTTCAAACATCATATTACCTTAAAATAGAACAAACTTTTTATGATATAAATGTTTCAGATTAGTTGAAATTCATAAACATCAAACCAGATATAAAACATTCGATTCTAAAATATATAGATTCGGTTTTTGTCATCATAAAATACTTCAAAAAAATTCATTCTTGATAAATACAAATACCAATGAAATCATGTATACATTTCTCTAAACAAAATGATAATAAATCGATGAAACAATATCGTCATATTTACCAACATAAGTTGTAAATGTCTACCTTTTTTTAAGTTAGAATTTTTTGTTACATATTCCACTGGTTTTTATGGAGGAAATCTCAATTGTTTTTATCATTAATGCTGCAATTGACTTAAAATAATTCATCGTCACCCCCTACGCCCATGGCAAGTTCTAGGACATTTTAATTCGTAATAATTAATCATCCATCAATCTCCCACAGTGTTGGACTTGGTGTCTCGTTTTAGTACAAGAAAAGTTGGAAAGCTTGTTTCAAACTGGATCCTAGCAATAAATCACTAGTTGTCACATGCCACCATGAAGCTGGTAGTTGGGATGGGTCTGCAACCATTATCCACTTCATATAATCATTTCCATCGCCTTACTTGGGTTCAAATGGCGACATGGAACCAGATGTTGGCAGGTCCGTAGTTTACCTGTTTTCTACTTACTAGAGAAAACTGGATTACAGTTTGTTCCTACTTTATAATACAATTTTTATAGAACATACCACAATTCAACCAGTTCATAAAGAACTTGAAGTGACTTGATGGAACTCATAAAATGAAGAAAACTTTGGATATAGGTATAATGGAAATTTGCATTTTTTGATAAAGTATTGAAGAATTTTCGTGATCGTTAAACTGAAAGATAGAATTCTTCCTTATATTGATTTTCCATCGACAAGAATGTTTTATTAGCAAATTTATTAGTATATATTATAGAAACAATGTACTTATTTTTCGTCGTGTACATGATATGCATCCTTATAAATCTTTTTGTAATTCTAAAAGTTTCCATCTTTTCTACTGATCTTGTGTTAAAACTATTTTGAATATATGTTGATATTGACAGTAAATAAAAAGTTTCTGATTTTGGATATTTTGTTTTCTCTAAAGTTATGATAATTTCACCCACTAAAATAATGGAAGAATACCCCGAGATCGATTTACTTTTTCTTTTATTATCAAGATATTATCAGTAATAGATGGGTCAACATCGCTAAAGGTAATTATTTTTTTAGTGAATGTCAAAGTATTGATCAAATTAGCTATATCAAATAACCCATGAATTATGTATTTAAGAGCAATAACTGAACTTTTACGTTTAATTGAAACATCGTTTCAACCAAGCATGTAATTGAGTGCTATGAACGCCATTCTACATTTTTTTATAGTACGACATTTCACACATTCAAACAGGTAAAGAATAGTATATTCTGTAACAAGGTTAGAATGAAAATTCGATGCGAGTGGAAAAGTTCCGAGCGCGAGCCGAAGGCGAGCGTGAGGAACCACGAGCATCACGAATTTTCATTCTAATCGAGTAGCAGACTATACTTTCTCCAAGATAAAAAATTTTAAATATATATTTTTAAATGAAAACGAACAAAAGATAATTTATATTACTGAACTCAATCATAATTATATTAGGTAACACTGAATAATTGAAGAAACATTCTACTTTGTATTAATTGTTATATTTGTACAGTTCTCGAAATGAAAAACTGGTGCATTATTGGAAGAATTTTGACAATTTCGAATGAAAACGTGAGCAATAATTTTGACACTAACTCAAATTTGCCACTACGATGACAATCAACTGCGTCAAGGCTAATGTTATTATTGCTAGCCAGTGTGAGAATATTATTCTATTACAAGGGAGAGAAAGCAAATACATTTAAATTGCATGGGGGCAGAGGTGTTGCAGAATATTTCTTCAATCTCAAGAGAGAGAATTCCAGCATTCTCTAATCAAATTTGATATCAGAATTGGCGAATTCTGTGATGATCGTGGAGAATATATTTTACTTGCTATTGTGAAACAAGCAGTTGATTATTTTCTTTACTATTATAAATAATAATAGTTCTTAACATTTTTTTTTTTGAAAATGTGAATTATATACTGAGGCTAATTAAGGGCTTAAAGAATATCTCATTCCATTTTCATATCATTCAAAGCACATCTTCAAACCAAACTTATTCAATTTAACATTAATTTGAATATACAGGTAATGTAGATACTTTGAAATTTTAATCATTTCAATAGAAAATTGCCATTGAAGAAGAGGCAACAACACATTTTCTGAAATTTTCAAAGTAACCTTCATTTTTTAGTCGTATCAGTACGCGATGCACTTCTCGATTTTTTTTTACAAAAGTGTAGAAATTTTATACGTGGATTGACTTGATGTTGAGGTACGTTTATTGATTGGTTTCAACTTTTTGAAGCACGATGCTCTTTCCGAATTTTTCAATAAAATAAATTATTTTCTATGTTTTAATTCGGTTTGCTATCAGAGCGTGATTTTTTGAAATATAATTCAATCCTTTAGTATTAAATACAGAGACGAAAAGTTATCTCTTCAATTTTTAGATATGATATATTTATTTTTTATTCATATTGTATTTATATGTTCATTTACTTTACTTATTTATCTACTCAATTTATTAAGTCATTCATTTCTTAAGTTATTCACCTATTCCTTTACTTTTTCATTAAGGGGGCGTTCAAGTATTACGTAACGCAATTTGGGGGGAGGGGGGTCTTGTAAAACGTTACGATACGTTACAGGGGCGGGAGGGGGGTTCGAACAACGCGCTACGTAACATTGATTTTTATGAAATAAAAAACTAGAGAATTTGAATCTCCGAAGTTGTTAACTCTTTTCGTTTATTTTTTACGGGGAATCCCTCGATTGTATTGTAAGTCAGTTTTATTTTGTTGTCCCAAGTTGGCAACTCTATCCGTTTATGTTTTATTAGGAATACCTCGACTGTATTATTCGTCATTAATATTTTGTTTCCGTTGCCAGTTTTCATTAAGTGTTTTAAACACGTAATACACAGGAGCGAAACTACGAAACTATCTACCTACATACATACGAACATATATATATACATATATATATATATATATATATATATATATAATATATATATATATATATATATATATATATATATATATATATATATATATATATATATATTATATACATATGTAGAGAAAGAGATACTTTTGAAATTAGGTTTTTGATGCCAAGCATCCTGAAATGTCATGAAACGATAATTTATCTTGGGCCTAGGTCCTACTTTGCTTATCGCACCCATTTCAATAAGCAGGTTTTCAAAGTGAAAACCTGCTAATAAGCGAAAATTGAATAATGCATGAGAAAAATAATGGTGGATGAAATTAGCTAAAAATGTATGCAACGACAGGGCTAAGTCAGGAAAACGAATCAACATATCACATTATGTATGATTGTTTTTTAAATAAAATATATCTTGTTTTGTTTATTATTAACGAAAACACGATTAAAACAATAAAAACGGTATTTTAGCAACTTTCCGGTACTTCGCGCAACATATTTGTGACTTTTATGTAAAAATGGTCACTTGGGTGTTACGTAACGTTTATAGGGGGGGGGGGTTCAGGAAAACGTTACGGAGCGTTACATAGGGGGGAGGGAGGGTCAAAAATCTTCAAAAATTGCGTTACGTAATACTTGAACGGCCCCTAATGTATTTACTCATTTATTTCCTCATCTATTTTTATTGATTAATTTGTTTATTCATCTATCCATTCATTCGTAAGGTTATTTATTTATATATGTATCAAATAATTGAAAAATTATTTTTTTCAGTGGGGAGTTCATTTATTTATTCATTCATACATTCATTCCTTTATTCATTCACTCGCTCATTCTTTCATTAATTCATGCACCTTTTCATTCATTCATTCAATCATTCATTCTTTTATTTTTTTATTCATTCAATAATTCATTTATTATCATTAATTTATTCATTAATTTATTCATTAATTTATTCGTTCCTTCATTCATTTATGTATTCATTTATTCAATTATTTCATTAATTCAATAATTTTTTATGCATTCATTCATTTATGCATTAACCATTCAATTAATTCTTTCGTATACTTTTTCATTCATATATACATGGATTGTCAAAATGAAGTTTTAACATTTGGAAGAAATAAATTTTCATCGTTTTAATTTCAAAAGGGGAAAAAAATTAATACCGCCTAAAAGCACTTTCTTAGCATCGACTCAATCCACTTACAAATTTCAACCCTGTAGTGCGATTTGAAGGGGATGTGAAGGTGCAATTTTTAGGTGCATGCATCCTCCAAAAAGCCCTAGAAAGTTGAATTTGTTTTTATAATTGTTTGCCATAACCATATTCTACTTCCCCGCCACTCATTCACGCCCAGTTTGAGATGCCAAAATTTTGATTGAATCTTTTCAACTTTTGTTAGTTGTATTCTGCGTCAAAAAACCTATCACATACAAATGTCAGCTTGCTCGGTCTGATACCAAAATGTAGGAAATTGGAGATGCCAAAATGTACTGAAAAAAAATATAGGAATATATTTTCTTAGATATTGCACCTATAAAAAAACTCAGGATTTGAAAACCATTGCCTTATTTCACTAGTGGCTTTCGATATATTGCAATAGTCTATCATTTTACGGGAAAATACGACTAGAAAGATAAAGTTTCCTAAGAAAGCCAGTGTGAATTTTCCACTGATTTCGCCACATTTATTATAGATTTGCAATGAACATCTGAAACGCTTCATCGATGGTTTTACTGAATCGTTTTTGTGGTCTATTCATGTTCGTTCTCACATCGTCTAAATTATTGAATAGGAGAATCGTGGACCCTTTTCTCAAGAAAATATTACGCTCGACCGAATCGCCATATTTACTTTATCTGAATTCCGTAGCGTATGCGAAAAACCTCTATCCCTTTGCGTAAACCTAACGAATGGATATTTCAGATGAAGGAATCTTTTCCAAATGAATTTTCATTCACGAAGGCTCAGACTGTAGACGGCTTTTGCTGGGTACGCAACAAAAAACATAATCTTCGACTCTAGATTCTATTTTAAACGATATTATTGAAATAAAATAGCAACGCACATTATGTAAGATTATATATATATATATATATATATATATATATATATATATATATATATATATATATATATATATATATATATATATATATATATATATATATATATATATATATATATATATATATATATATATATATATATATATATATATATATATAATATAGAAAAAGGAGTATTGCCGTAAAATTTAAAATTTTCTAACTTTACCTGAAGACAGAATTGAAGAAATAGTGGAAGTTTTTAACTCCTATGACCAACATATTGATTGCACTGTGGAGAGAGAAACTGGTGGATTTGTACCGTTTCTGGATACTAAAGTTGTCAGGACCAGTGAATATCAAATCAAGTTAGATTGGTATCAGAAACCATCATCTTCCGGCAGATACTTACATTTCCGTTCACATCATGATTGGAGCTTAAAGTTTAATACCATTAGTCAGCTTAAGGAGAGAATTCAAAATATTACTCACATAGATTATAGTCGTAGTTCATTGCTCCGTTTAGAACGAATCCTGATCAACAATGGTTATCCGATACCACTTATAAGGAAGATTTTATGGAATACTGATGCTAGGCGATCTATTCCCACACCTCAGATGATCCACCACACGGGGGATGTGTCACAAACTAACTCACAGACTCCGGTTATTAAATATAGATCTATACCATATTTCTCAGCTCTAACTGTGAAGCTTTCACACATCTTCTCAAGTATTAAACACCTTAAATTGGCTAAATATAACTTTCTGGTAGGTCGATGTGTTTTCACGAAATTGAAAGACAGGATTCCTCTATCGTCCAATTCAGACGTTGTTTACAGTGTACCTTGCTTGGATTGTGATGGGAATATATAGGTCAAACATCTCAGACCATCAGAAGAAGAATAACTCTCCATAAAAGTGATGTCAGACTTCACCCGGATAGATGTGCGTTGGCACTCCATTCGACAAGTATGAGACATTGTTTTGATTTAGCAAATTTCAAAATTTTGGATAGGGCATCCAATGGTCTAAAAAGAATTTTTTTAGAGATGTGCCATATAAATCATAATCCGAAAAACGTCAATAAAAGAACTGACATTGCAAGGCTTAGTTGTGTCTATAGTCATCTTCTTTCTCTGAATTTTTGATTGTGTTTTTGTTCCAGGTGTTTCTTTGTCTGAAATTCATCGTGGTTTGTCTGTCGAAAGTTTTGTTCTCTGTTCTTTGTTGATGTTCTTTGGTGTTGACTTTATATTTGTATTGTTCATATGACATCTATACCCTCTGTTTGTCTATCTAGGTTACACCTCTTACACGGAAACGTTAATCTATGGTTACTGTGAATGTTGGGAACCTGTTTGACATTTGTCATTTTATTGCTTCCTATTCGTTGGAGGGTTATGTTGTCGATTTCGATATTGATTTTGGATTTAGCTCTTATTTGTGTTTCAATGTTTTATTAAGTACTGTTGGTGACTCTTATATTCAACATACACTGCATTTTCTGTTATGGTTTAATTTACATCCAGCCTTGTTAGTTGTAAGTTGTGAATATTTTAATTTTTTAATTATGTTCTAATACCATGTACATTTGTAGAGTCCTGAGGAAGGATATAATCTATATCCGGAATATAGACATTATTAACGAAATGGTTGTGATTCTTCGTTAGTTGGCCCCTTTTTATTTGCCGAGAACTCATAGACTTTATCATCTATATATATATATATATATATATATATATATATATATATATATATATATATATATATATATATATATATATATATATATATATATATATATATATATATATATATCTATATATATATATATATATATATATATATATATATATATATATATATCGTCAAGTGTCGTCGTTTCTCGCTTCTCACTTTCCATAGATCTCGGTTCCACCAGTCTCCTTCTTGAAGGCCTCTCTTTCCATGACCTCCATGACGTCATTTTTCTATATTCTTGGTGGTCTACCGCGCTTTCTGTGTTTTGGTGGGATCCAATCCCACAACTTTCTTTGGCCACCGGCTCGTGTCCATTCTTCCGAGATGGCCATATCATGTAAATATTTTGGATTCAATCGTATCTATAATAGTTCCATCTACTTCTATCGATCTCATTTTTTCATTCGTAATATGTTCTAGTCTGGATGTTCTGCCGCTTCTTCTCTAGTTATCAATTTTCACAGCCAAGAGCTTCTCCCTGTCCCTTTTTTTTAACTCCGAGGTTTCTGAGCCATAAGTAGTTATAGTTTCCACAATGGTAAAGCATATTATTTTCTTGTTTTCTTGTTAATGTTTTTTGTACTTTCCGTGGTGTTATTTCTAGGGTCTAGGCGTTAATCTCGTCTTTTCAATTTCATCAGTTTGAAATTGTGCCCTATCTTCGGTTAGTAGATCTATGTAGTAGTTTGTCCATTTTTTAAGGTCTATGAGGTTTATACCTGCTGAGTCAGTGTTCTCTCCTCTTATGCTCTTAAGAAGTTTCCACGCTTTGTATACTCGTGAATTTCCTAAGCTTCTATTGGCTTGGTCACAAGATTCTTCCCAGAAGTCGTTTTTTGCTCTTTTGATCTATGCTTGAGTGGACTTTCTTTTGTCTACGTATCCTACTCGATCTTCGAGAGCATTTGTTTCTAGCCATTTCGTATACGTAGCTTTCTTTTCATTCACTACCTCTTCTAGAGTGCTGCTCCACCAAGATGCAAATTTAGTCAATCTCCTTGATGGCTCTTTTTTTCCTAGAGCCTCGTTTGCTGCTTGGTTTATACATCTATTGATCTCCTCGTGTAAATTATTTGCTGTGCTTTATTCTTGTATTGTTGACAGTTTTTGAGCGAGTCGCAGTTGGTGTAAGAATTTTGTTGAGTCATCGTTCAGGCTTTCCAGATTATATTTGATATTGGGTTCTTTTGTTGTTACCTGCTCTCGTTTCCTAATTCGGCTTTAGTTTTGTGAGGGAAGTATACTTTCGCAAGCAGTACATGGTGGTCTGATGCTTATTATAAGTAATATGATACTTTTTTTTCAAAATGGATATAGGTTGAATGGTTCAATGAAACCAACATGTTTTTGTTCACGAATATAAATGAAAATAGCAGATTTCTTATAGGTACTTATCTACTCAGCTAATATGACATATTAAATATGTAAGTATTTGAAATTAGAGGAAATAATGAAAATTTTACATTCAATTCTAATAACATATTTTAGGTAGGGCAAACGAACCTGATACTAGAAAATAAATACCTATACTGTTTGAGATGATCTCTCATAAAAATTCGTCAGTATATAATGATAGAAATGGACAATTGAAAATGAAACATATACTTTCATTTCTACAAAAAAAAAAATTCAGTGGAAATCAAGCCGGTGTCATGTTATACTTTAGTTTCACTAACAAAATGGCACACATCGTTCAACAGAACCATTCAATTCACATAATACTCTTTCAATAGTAATTTTATTGAAAGCACAAGTTTAAATTATATTTACAAAGATTCTCCCTTCCAGTGGTTTCACCGTATGTTCAAAAAGTGATCGATCTAATAGGAATAAAACCATGCTGATATGCATGATATTCATGATATTATTTTTTGAGCTAGGTATTTTTGGAGAATGTTTTTTCTTTAGAAAATTTTGGGAACAACACAGATAATACTCGTTAATTATTAAATATAAGGCATTCATTTGCAACCTTCTTTGATTATTGATCTGAAATAGAAGTGCACCAGAAAAAAGGTATCCAAGTGATTCAAAAAATATCTTTCTAATATTTTTTTATGTTATGTTTTTCAATATTTAGTTCATTTAATTATTTAAACCTCAACAACTGAGCAGTTCTAAAATATACCAATCAATTGAATAATGAAAAACTAGTTCAATTAGATTTTTATTCCATAATACATATAGGTATTTGTAATCACGGAATTTATTGTAGAGTTACTACTAAAATATCATATTGTATTTATATTTCCATTCATACAAAATTTACTTTTATATCTTAACAGAAAATCACTCGCAGAAGTCAATCCTTTGATACAGAAAATATTGTCAAATTTTCAGTTTGTGCTAACAACATGAAAACGTTAACGCATCCCTGTTCATCCAGCTACGGTTTCGAATGGCGACATCGGAGCAGAGTCGTGTTCTTTCATACCGTATTACCGTACCGGTGGTGTTTCGCTTTATCTCCAGCATTTATCTGCAGATAATTTATTTCAATCCGACTCTTATGTTACGAACTTTACGACCACACTTGGTTGATATCTTGATTGCTTGAATGGTGAGGGTGGATATCAGTATCGGTTATAATTTATTACATAATGAATTGTAGGGATCATGTTGTGACTGGGGAATTTGCTGAAAAAGAAATGATGAGTTGAGGTGGAAGTTTATCTTGATTGAAGTGGTTCATTCTTAGTAGAAGTAGAATTCTTCTCTAGAAGTTTAGCTCTGTCTGGCACAAATGAATTGGAGATTTCATGGAGATTTCATTCAAAACTGGATTTCCTGGAATATATTTTTTTCAATAATAACACAATAAAATTTTTTTGAGAAGCTTCAGTTTCATCAATAACGATGATCGGTTAACGAACATTCATATAATTCTGAATAAAAGCAAACACACTTGTTCAGATGATATTGAGTCTCGTCTGTTTGACAAAAAAACTCGTGAGCAGTAGAGCTCCATCACTGAGGTCGTATTTTTCGCGCGAAATTCATCGCATCAAGATGCGATTCTAACGCTTTGAATAATATTCTGAAAAATCACGTTTAAATATCAAACTGAATTGAAAAGTAGAAAATTATTTTCATTAAAAAAATCTGTGAAGGGCATCGTGGTTGAGAAAAAGAGTTGAAACCGACGAAGGAACGTACCTTAACTTCAACTCAATCCAACTATCAAATTTCAATCTTCTTTTGTAAAAGTGCATCGTGCGGGATGAGGTTTGAACTGAATAGTCCCCGCGTAATGCAGCGTAACTGGGGAAATTGGTTGAAACTACCAAAAGGAACTTCCTAAACATTAACTGAGTGTATGTACCAAGTTTGAAGCCTCTCAAATTTTCAAAAACCACGAAAAAAAAAGAAATATCTGCGTAAAAATGACGTCGGTTGGAAACATTTAACCATATTGTGATAGTTTCGTTCTGACTAGGAAACCACTTCAGATACTAAATTTCAGCTCATTTGAAGTGATTTGCGAACCACTGGAGATGTCAATATAGTCTAGTCAATGACGGTAAAAAAAGTATTAACTGCGTATTTATCCCATACAGCACCGAGTTGTATGAAAATTTGGATTAAGGTTCTACTTACCATCTATTTCAGAGTCTACCCTGTGCCAGGAGTTGCTTTTTCTCAAGGGGTGCATGCTACCCCTTCTTGGGATTGAAGAATTTTTCATTGAAAATACGTACGAAAATCGATGAACTGACTAATTCTAAGCAGCTTTTGTTCTGTGAAGTTTTTTCTGAAAGTCAATACTTTTCGACTTATTGGCGACTGAAATTGTCGGTTTTCAGGCAAAAAAAATACGTTTTCAGATTCTTTTTCGCGAATAACTGGAAAAAATGCATTTAATCGAAAAACCTGTTGGGAGCAAAATTCTGGCTCATAAAAAAACAAAGAAAAATGTGTATTTATGATGTATTCCGGCCCAATAGAAACGGAATTATTGCTTGTTGAAAGTTGATTGGTATTTCCCACTAAGTGTATTCATCAATATACTAATATACATTCAATTTCTACAAAAATGTGCTTTTGGTTTTTCCCCATAACTCGCTTAATTTTTAAGCAATCAAGTCCTTCAAAAGAGCATTTTGTAGGTTTTTTTAATGGCTATAATCTCATCTGAATAAATTTTTTTTTCAGATCTTATTTTCAAAAAGGTTTATGTTAAAAGGGCTCAAAAAAGGTACTTTGCGCGAACACACGCAAGCTTCAAATGGCCATATCTTATTCAACTTTTAACCTATAAAAAAAATAGAATGCCAAAAAAATTTTTAAATAAAAAAAACGAACAATTTCGTATTGTATAAAATTTTGCGTATCATTAATAGTTCTTGAGTTATTTCGAAGAAAAAGCGATTTTTCGCTAAATTACGAAAATGATTTTCTCCCTTCAAACTCAATTTTTTTCAAAAGAAGTTTTAAACTGGTCAAACACTCAGAACGTATTATAAAAACAAAAATGAATTGAATTGGCAAATTGGCAACGATTTTTTTCAAAGGGGGTGTAAGAGAGGGTGAGATTTTCACTATATTTTTTCCAACGAAAAATTAGGAATCGACATTATTCTCTTCATAACTTAGTTTTGATGCTAAAAACTTTTATAAAAAATTAAAATAAAGGTTTTTTAAAGGACTTTGAAGAAAGTTCAATGAGTTCTCTCCGAAAAATGCATTGGTTTTTTGGTTATTCTACGTAGAAACTTTCCATTTTGGTGATTGAAAATACCAGTCAACTTTCAACAAGCAATAATTCCATTGTTATTGGGTCTTCATAGATACACAATTTTCTTTGTTTTTTTATAAGCTATAAATTTGCTTTCAACAGTTTCTTCGATTGAATGCATATTTTTCCAGTTATTTGCGAAAAAGAATCTGAAAACGTGGTTTTTATGCCTGAAAACCTACAATTTCACCCGCGAATATGTGGAAAAATATTGACTTTCACAAAAAACTTCATGAAACGAAAGTTGCTTAGAATCAGTCGATGTATCGACTTCCGCACTTATTTTCAATGAAAAATTTTTCACCCCCAATAAGGGGTGGCACCCACCCCCGGGGAAAAATCAACCCCCGCCACAGGGTAGACTTTGAAATAGATAGTAAGTAGAATCTAAATCCAATTTTTCATGAAAATCGGTGCTGTATGGGATAAATACACGGGAAAATGGTCATTGACTGATATGTACCGGGAAGGTTTAGTATTCACTAAACAAAGGATATTTCAGCCCATAATCATTGTCTCACCCTTTTCTTGCTATGGAAAACTAATCATGAGTTCTTCCCCCACGTTATACCCACTCTCATAATAACCTAATATTTATTATTAAGAGAGACGTACATATTGGAAAAGGATTTTCTTCATGGGATTAGGCCTGAAGCATGTTCTTACAAGGGATTTCAGATTTCTGAAAAGAAAAATGAAATGACGTCTCTCGTTTTAATAATTGGATCATGCTTTGAATCAGAAAAGACTTTTTATCTTTTATTTTGTTCTCTAGTATATTAGTGTTAGGGGATATCAGTACTTCTTTTGAACTTCATCTTCCCCGCTCATTCTCGAAAATTCTTGGACTTATATTCTCCATCAAAAAGGCATTTATTTGAAAAGTTTGCTATTGTTAGGAAAGCAAACTTCTTTCACACGCTTCGTTATTGTATAAAGCGTTTTACTTCTGGATATGTGAAAATGTTAATAATTAATAGATACCGGTTGCAAAATATTGAATGATATATTCATTCTGCGATTCGCCTCTTATGAACGATTTTAATATTCCGAATTTTCCTTTATCTTCACAACTGCAATAGTGTCCACAATTTCTACACATAATTACACTTAAGTTTTTAGATATAATTAGAAAAATAATAACACTGAAAAAAAAACCTTTTTCATTAGTATTGTATATCAAATTAACAACATTTGATTTCTTTATTAAATAAATAAAAACTGGATTGGACAATCCCAATGAATATTTACGTTGTTAATTGAATAAAATTTCTGGATTTGTGATGTGATTTAGTTGATTTTTTTCAGTTATTGCTAATGTATTTGGATTTCATATTAAATTCGAAATTTATGAATGAGTTTTTGAAACTTAAAATTTGAAAGCAACTGAGTTCTCATCTATTATTTTTATTTATAGAAAACATTACATATATATATATATATATATATATATATATATATATATATAATCTGTTGATAACTATTAGCAATAACAGGCTTGTTGAATCTTAAAAATAGTTCACAGGCAACAACAATTCGAATATATATATATAATATATATATATATATATATATATATATATATATATATATGTATATATATATATATATATATATATATATATATATATATATATATATATATATATATATATATATATATATATATATATATATATATATAAATATATATATATTAAAATATATATATAAATATATATATATATATATTTATATATATATATATATATATATATATATATATATATATATATATATATATATATATATATATATATATATATATATATATATATATATATATATATATATATATATATATATATATATATATATATATATATATATATATAAACATACATACATACATACATATACTTCACTTTTTATATATAGGTAAATGTACATATGCTTGACGATAAGTGATAAGTGATAAAAGCGAATTTTTTTGAAAATGTTTTCATATCGCAGGATATACTTCAACATAATCGGAAATTTCTGAGTTATCATCATCCTAAAATATCCAACCTTCAAATAATTATTCTGATAATGAACAGTCATTACATCGGTTGTTAATAAACATTTTAGTTACTATCAGCCGGAATAAAGACGCCTGAATCGGATAAATACACATCATGATATCTCATTAATATTTATAGTCTACGCAATTACCAGAATTCAATTTCTTCACACTTATTGGTTTTTATAAATTCACTCAAAACAGGCCAAACCCTATAATAAAGACTTCTGATATGGATAATTTATTACTATAATTTATTCTCGGAATCTCGAAAACACATAAGTTCACATGAAGGTCATTCTTAATTGAAAGCTTTGTTAATAAATCTATCTTTATAGCAACAATTTCGGTATTAATTACACTAAGAATCACGTTTCAAGATTTCAACTAATTAGAATACCTAATTGTGAAAAGATTTTTGAAATCTCAATAGATTTATCCCAAAAAAATTTGTTGTTTTTATTTTCCAAGTATCAGCTTTTTTAATATTTCCAGATGAAATTCAAAATCTAGCCTTAATTATTTTTTTATTTCACAAAAATGTTGATCAATAATAAAAATAATTTATTATGTTTTCGAAAGTATAGATTGAATATTCCATAATTTGCTGTATTCCCTTTTGTTTTTTTAAGATCTAGCAGTAACATCATCATTCCTCCACAAAAAAGCGAGATATTGTTGTTACGAGTTTGCGAGCCATGGAAGGAAACGGTGCATGAGCGTTTATAAGCAAATGCTGTTTGACTTTATTATAGTGCCCCAATCATAACAACGTCGTTATGATTGCTCAAATATTTTCGCAATAATAGGATGAAGGGTATTTTTGAAATTATCAGGATTATTGGGATAACTAATTAACTGAATTTCCAGGTAGTATATCATAATTATAAATGATAATTAATGCAGGATTATGAGCAAGTCTCTTTGGTTGATTTCATTACCAATAATCTCTTTCAAATATTTTGCCATATATGGAAAAATATCAAAAAGAAATTTCTAATTTTCAAGGAGTTGTTTAACCAAGATGACGCCACTCTATGTGGGCATAATAAGCTGGATTGTACAGCAATATTTGAGGAATATATGTGGCCTAGTTCCAAGTTACTGGTTTTTGTACTTACACAATGTATAGTATTTCCCTAAAAGGTGTCCATAAAAGTAGAATCTTAGAGGCGACCCAAATGACCAGCCGATCAAGCGCACAATTATCCGTTCATATAGAAACCATGCCCGATCAAATGATACCAGACTTTAACAACAGTGTATATATACCATTAGGCAGCCCCTAGGAGCCATACAGAATGAATACTAGTAAGATTTGTTATTTTTCCTCTTCCCAAAAGTTCGAAACTGTTTCAAAAATAAAATCACATCAAAAAAAATATATTAAATTATTTTGTTGACGTAGGGGTAAGGCTATTAGAACATTATGTAGCCAGCTTTTTTGGAAGGTTATTTGATAATTTTCAATTGTAAAACGACTTTGCTTCTTCAAATTCCTTTCAAATCACACCTCTTTCTAACAAATCTTTCAGCAGAATTATTTCCAATTACTGCCAAATGTGGATGGAGTACAGGATTTGTTTTTGATCAACTATTATTATAATGGTTACACTTGTGGATGAATCACTGGCAATTTTGAAAATCCCATCAGGACATCGAATTCAAACTAATATTGGTCTAACGATCCTATTCGAGAATATTATCTAGAAACTGAACCCAGCTGAGGTTCATACGTTAATCCCAATACACACGAATAATTCCACTCCACCGAATCTGTTATAGCGGAAGGAGAATTACTACGTATTAGAAATAACGATGAAATATTACTTTCCACCGGTTTTCTAATTAATGGGAATAATGGATTCGAGCTTCAGAATAGGCATCAATAAATTACATTTTGCACATTTGCATTGCTCGTGCTATCTGCACGATCAATTAACAACGTTACTCATAATTTCCCATAAAATGTTTGTTTATTCAATCTGCGATTCTTGAGGTCTTGGGTCTTGGTATTTCAATCACGCTAAATACTTTACTATATGTAGCTGTGAAATTGAAAGAAATTGAGTGATTTATTACTTGTAGGAGTGGTCATTCAAACACATGGGTTATCGAAAGGTTTATAGTAAGAAACCTCGCTTCGATTAGAGAAGACCAAGCTCAATTGCATACATAGAATACTATGCATTTATTAAAATCAGCTTTTCTAAAAATCTAGCGGAACAGTTTTTCACAATATAATTTCAATTTTTCAGAATTTTCTGATATTAATTTATTATGTGAAGTAGGTATATATATATTTTTTATTTTCATCAAATGAATATGTATTTGCAAGTTATTAATTTTAATTAATAACTTTGAAAGACAATGATTGATATAAAATATGTATGTTTATATAAGATAGCAAAAACAATAAAAATTTCTATCTTTTATTCATGTAGTAAAGTGCGAATGACATTCAAACTGAAAGACTGGACATTTAAAATTAAAAAATATTCGGAAATCTATTCGCTGGTAATGAAGATTGAGCGCTCAAGAAACTTGCTGGACAATTTCCACATATTTTTCACAAATGGGTGTATCAGAACAACAGTGGCTCAAATCCATTTTACAAAGTTTTGTTCAATTAAGATATTTGCGTTTGTGTTTAAAGATAATTTCTTGTTATTTATTTCAAATTGGATTCGTTAGATTCTTTTTGGTGATATATTAAATTTCATTTCTCTTATACTTCATGGATGATAAATTCAAAAACACCTAACTAATCAATCAATTAAGAAAAAAAATGGACTTAGATCAGTGTTGCACTGAACGAATTCATATTAAAGAGCATTGTTGAATCCAAGTCACAAGAATAAAACTGAATTTAGCTAAAAGATTTTATGTTATTTATTTTACTTGCTCTGAAAGCATTCTTTTACAATTTTACAGAAAATAAATTTTAATTGTAGAGTTAGAAATTCGAATTGGTATGTATTAGGATTGCACAGATGTTTTTAGACTGAAATAAGTAAGTAAAATAAAATTGATATCAAACAATTCTACCATGAATATTAAAAAAAATAGCGAATCTATTCGTCGAATTGGTATTCGTTGTTGAACTCTTTATCACCAACAACTGATTCCTCTGATCCTGACCATCTTGGAAGAATGTTCTTGTATTAATTTTAACAGGAAGATTTTTATGAAATTGATGAAAAATAAGTGGTATAAAAGGTAGAAGCGATTTTTTATCGTTCTTCTTTACTGAAGTTATGGCTCGTTGTTGCATGTACAGACGCTCACGATTTACCGCTGCTAAAGATGTGAATTTCTTTCCAACGCAATCTTTATTAAAGAAATCTCTCGAAAGTCCATAACATTTGAGACCTTCTCTCTAAATAATAAAGAAAATGGTTATCCACGTTTGAATTTGATGACTTGAATCTTCAGTTAATTAACTGAATTTTTAGTCACATAGTCACATCCACTAATTGAACCAATACGTATCCTGACAGGAGAAATAGGACTTGAGTCACCTTTGCTCTCAACATTTTCATTTTTAATTCACAGCAATACCAATCTTGTGGTATTTTGAAGGCAACTATTGAGTAGTGGACTTGAATCTTTGTTGCTCTGAAAAGGAACCGTATTGGGGGTACTGAATCGAGAATAAAAAATGAAAATCAAAATTTTGGACTTGAACCACTGTTGTTCTGATGCACCCAAATAATCCCTCATTGCCCCTCAAGACCTAGTGAAATTCAAAACTTTTTCCAATGAAGCTCTAGATAGGTTTTTCCACAAATCTGTTCACATTTAATTGAAAACATATATTCAATATTGAATTTTGTAGATCTTTTTTTTTGCAGATATTTCTTGCAGAAGTTAACTATTGAAAGTGAATGATTCTTATCAAAGATGCTTCATTTAGAGAATTGGAAAATGAATTTTGATTAATTTCAGATGCTCTTTTTTACTAAAACAGAGAAACTTACCAAATTTCAGATTTTGAAAGGAATTTAAGCCTTGTGTTACTTATATATATGTTATAAAAACAACAAAAATGGGTATATGGAATATCAACAAATTTTAAAATAAAGGATATTGAAGCGAAAAGTTGTTTCGTTTTTTGTAGTCATGAATGAATTTTCACCAAATTCATGAGATTCGGAAACTCACGTTTTCTTGTGTTTTTAACTGTACTAAAAATAATTTCAATATATATATATATATATATATATATATATATATAAATATAAATATAAATATATATATAAAAATATATATATATATATATATATATATATATATATATATATATATATATATATATATATATATATATATATATATATATATATAATAAAAGAAACAAATTATTTAAAACTTTGGGATATAATCTGGCGTCAAAATTAATCTGAGCATATATCAAAATAATTTCTGTAGGAGAAAAAATTCATAAACTGTGATACTGAATGAAATGGCAGATAGAATAAGTTGATTCTAATGTAATTGTTGTTGTAACCTTTGACTTACTATCATTTATTAGTGATCCAGCCGGAGCAAATAATATTATAAGCTTTTGTTTCAAATTGGGTGCATCGAAACTATATAAAAGAAATAAAGCGAAGCATGATCATAGAAATTTCTAGACATGTTTTCTTCTCATTCAGTAATTTTCTGATGAAATTCTGAAATTAAAGAAAATAAGATAATAACATTTAATAAAAACATAATTTCTTGAGTGAACTTTGGTGTTAATTTTTATCAAGAATTTATGAATATGGAGTCATTATTTGGAAGATCTCAAAAGTATGTAGGTATGTCAAGACATGCGAGGTATTTCTAATGAAGCCATCATGTATACTCCTGAATTAATTTAAAAGTATTCATTAAATCTGAAAATAACATGTAGGTTTTATTAAGATTTTTGAGCTTATCATTACTTTCAACTAAAGAACCCAATATATTCAAACAGTGAAGAATAAAATCACTTGTAGAAGTGGATTGGAAGCACATAATTTCAGTCAAATATCTCTATTGAAAATTATGCTAAATTAACTGTACTGAAACAAATTTCAATAATACATATCAATTTATGTGCAACAAAAATCTAGTTGAATGCTCACGTTGATTAATACATTGAAATTAACAGAATGTTACTCTAGTGGAAACATATTTTTCTAAAGTTTTTTTCCATGAACATTTTCAGTGATTTTGAGGTTAAAAGTTCATACATGGATTGAATAAATCGTGGGAAGGTGCTTTTTATTGACTTAGATCGTTAAGAATTTATATTTGAAAAGGAGCAAAAATTAGGTGAACCTCATTCTTGTTGAAACGACCTAAGAACGGAACTCCACTGCTCACGCGTTTTTCAATTATATTTTCTTGCTAATTTCCCAGCAGCAATAATTCATAAACTACTTTCTAGGTCAGAGAATATAGAGAATATCTACAACAAGTGAACTAGTGAAGTTATCCTTACATTTTGTATGAATTTTTATTTTGGGTAATTTGGTAATAATTTATACTACAGAAACATCAAATACTAGTGAACACTTGCTATTTATATTTTTTTAATTCGGAAGGACTACATTCGCGTTTCACAAGTTAATGAATATACTATATGATTTGCAGAGTAGTCAGGCATCTTTCTGTAGTATATTTAATAAAAACCACTTTTCAATCTAAAGAGGATCCATTACCTGGTGATCATTAATACAAAGTAACAAGTACAAGTACTAATTCTTATTACAGCAATATATTCGAGTTATATACGTACATATTTATATATATATATATATATATATATATATATATATATATATATATATATATATATATATATATATATATATATATATATATATATATATATATTTTATTTATATATATATATATATATATATATAGGTATGTATATATGAATATATATATATATATATATATACATACACATATATATATATATATATGTATATATATATATATATATATATATATATATATATAGATATATATATATATATATATATATATATATATATATATATATATATATATATATATATATATATATATATATATTCAGAAAGATTTCCGCGGTCGCAAGTATGTGGAAAACTTGGTTCTCGAGGATGAACCGCATGAAATATTAGAAAAATCTCGACGCTTCAGCTCCTTTTGCGGAGCCATCTTCAGGAGAATGTGTAGGTGAATAATTCAGAAACGTGGCTTCAGTCTGTCTACTGCACGAATTAAGAGGAATCGAAAGGTGGAGTAGGCAGATTGAGGCCACGTATCTGAATTATTCCCCTTCACATTCTCTTAAATATGGCTTCGCAAAAAGAGCCGAAACGTCGAGATTTTTCTAATCTGGTTCATCCCTAGAATTTATCATCTTCGCTCAGCCTACATGAGCTGCGGTGTAACAGATACATTACGAAAATACTTGCTGCGTACTGTGTTTTTGTTTTGCAGTATTTGTACATCATCATGATTATTTTTCCAATAGTGCCGTACGCATATGCTTTATTTCCCACATTGCAATTTTCCGTACGAGATATAGTACCACCACCTGCGAATTGGGGTGGTAGTGGTGTTCGGATACGCTCATTGGAAACGAATGCGAAAATAAGCTTTTGAAGTAGGTAGGTAAGAGATGTGTAGCTGTTTAAAAAATAACTAGGGATTGATTTATCCTTATTTCACTTGTTCTCGTTATTATTGAATTATCCGTATCGATTGAACTCAATATTGAGATACTCTTTTCATTGAAAATGTTATATATTGTCATAACTGAAGCTATAATTGAAAAAATTATCGAAAATATAGAATAAATTTTCTATACCATATATTTGCTATCCGTGTAGGTTTTAAATATTTTTATGCCGTTCAGAATTATAAAATATTATAACATAAAAAAATTTATTTCAGAAACGATGGGAAACATATTTGTTGAATTTTAATAGCTTTTTTTCAAGATATAATCATTTGAAATATTATCCACCCTCATCAATTATCTGAAAATTTTTGAGATAATTCTTGATTTTAAGAAGCCTTGTTTTACATTAGTGACAATTCAACAATAATCAAACTCAATGAGAAATGTGCCAGCTTGCAACTATGGGCACAATATAATGAAATGCAGATGCTTTCTGTGTAGAACAAGATGTCGTGATTAAAACTATTTATACTAAAAGTAAGATCGTAAACACTTTATTCAACCGAATGTAACAGTTACATCTGGTGGGAGTTGAACCCAATAATGTTTCATGAAGGTGTTCGTTGAATAACCATTAGCAAGTGTTTCTGATGTTCACAAGAATGATGCAGCAACCAAAGGTTGATAGTAGGTACGTTAACTTATATCTATTCCAAATATATATCTAATATACCCCAACATAATGGGTACTAAGTTTTTTACCTATATTCTGCCTCACATCAATCATTAATACATAAATAATCGATAATTATATTCATCAAACTGAAATTATGGAGTTGATTTTGTGATTTTCCTCGAAATTACAATGACTAAGCTATCTCCGAATTATTGTTTAAATATATTCAAATATTATGAAAATGGAGCTCTAGGGTTCGAAACGGAAAATATAAGATTTTGATTCAGTTATCTGAATTTTTGCCAATTTTGGTGTTTACCGAAATGAAAGCTCTCAAAATTCTATGAAGAATTTTAGATGAAGTGACGGAACAAACAATAATAAATTCTTCTGTAAAACACACAAGAGCTTTGAATATGAACACAATGTAACATAATTTTATATCTGAAGAAGCTAATAAATATAACAGAGTATGAGTAATATTATAATTATATTACCAAAGAGAAGAGATATCGTTTGGAAGTTATATGCGAATATTAAGGATAAATTAAAGTTAATTCTAGTACAGTTTTGTCAAATTTTTACAGAGAATCAGTAAATTTGAATTATATTTTCAAATTGAAAATGAATAGTTTATTTAACATTAACATAACATCATAAACTGCCGTTCTCAAAAAGTATATAACTTTTGATTCTAACCTGTGTTTTATTTAAATATTCCATAGCATCAGCACTGTTTTAAACGTTTGAAGGAGAATATACCTAAGTATGTATGTCGAAGATAGGAAGAAAAACCTTGGTACCGATAACCTTTGCGATATAGGCATTCTAACCCGAGCAATAATAATATAAGCTTTTTGTTCCAGCTATATGAATTATTAACAAGAATTATAACGAATAGTCTCACAATAAAGCTAGATTTCTATCAACCAGTGGCGCAGGTGGTATTCAAGGAAGGTTTTGGTACTGACCATTTGCAAACTCACAGAACTGTGATAAAGAAAACCACGGAATAAAATGTCACCAAAGCTATTATCTTGGCATTCAACTATAATGGGCAGTCTTAGGAAGGCTCATTTCCATACTGACAAACGGGTGAACCTAAAATGTA
>JARQZK010002922.1:250000-260000 GCA_030704885.1 Cynegetis impunctata | reverse complement strand
CGAAAAGTACTGATATATATCGATAGACAATTTTAGTAATCCTATCAAAATAAGATAACAAATACTCTGATTTCAACACCACTTAACATGTGTCACTAGTATTGCAGCTGTACCTATAATATATTGTTCACATCAGTTCCCATGCGGAATGAATTGACCATAAATCAATTAATTGATTATTAAATGCTTATAAAATTAGATGTGAATATATATATATATATATATATATATATATATATATATATATATATATATATATATATATATATATATATATATATATATATATATATATATATATAGATTTTGATATATGTAAAAGCTCAGTTAGTAAAATACTCACTGTAGTGTATCTCTTTCTGAAAGATATCGGTAACTTTTCACGAATTTCTTCGATAGGTGGAAAATATATTAACTGTTTCATTCGGTCAGCTATTAAAAGATCAGTTTTATTGAATATTTTACTAACTGAGCTTTCACATATATCAAAATCTATAGTCAGACGCACATATATATATATATATATATATATATATATATATATATATATATATATATATATATATATATATATATATATATATATATATATATATATATACAGGGTGTACCAATCTTACGACAAACTTCGGTGTATGGGTTATGAACAAAAATAGTATATGTCTTTAAGTTCCATATTTTGAAATTATTTCTAACTATACAGAGTGCTGCATAACTCTGTTACAAACCATATGATTTTTCAAATGAGAACCCCTGTATATTATACCGAATTCGGATTGCTCATATTTTTTTGAAGCTTTTGATATAACGTCTTGGTATGTTATACAGAGTCCTTCAAAAGGTATGGACACGTTTATGTGAAAAATCAAGGCTCTGTTTTTTTTGTATGTTGAAGAAAAAAATTTATTTTGCCTAACAGAGTTTCGTAATATAATGCAATATCTTTCACATAACTTTCACTATAAAAACAATGGTGAAATTAAAAAATAACGCTTATAAAAGATTTCAATCTAGCGGATTGGCGGGCAATCGTCAGTATTATATCGAACTACGTAATTATTTGCATAATGCTATCAAACGTAAAAGGACCGCTTATAACCAATATACACTCAGTAAAACTAGAAGTGATCCTCGGCACAAATTCAGAAATATGGAAATAACTTATAAACCAACAAATGAGTTGGTCCTGACTGGAATGTAATTACGGTAAATGACTATTTCGTTAATGCAGCGGGTCAATCACATAATATAGATCCCACAGTTTTGAGTTACTTTAGCGAAAAAACTTCCCATAACGTTGAACAGTTTTGTAATGATGATGTAATGAATGAGGATATTATGAAGGTAAAAAGTAAGGTAAAATATTTGAGGAGGTGCATCTACATAAAAAAATAATGATAGTTTGCCATATAAACTATGGTCCGAAAACGATTTCTTTTCGAAATATAGGGTGTTAAAGTTTAAAGGAAGAAATTAATTTTTTCTGTCGTATTGAAGGTTGTACTGTAGCAAGAGAAACACACTTTCAGCATTTAATTTAACTTATCAAGTACTAGATTTGTTTAAATTATTTCACTTTGTTATTAATTATTGTTAGTACATTAATAAACATTCAATTATAGCCATATGACCATACAAAGAAATGTTTCTGATTTTTTTACGCGAAAACCATGCATCCTACGAAAGAAAATTCAGAGATTAAATTCGCTCTAAATAAAATAGGGATTTAAAAAAAAAATTTATTTTTAGAAAAAGCTGTAGCGTACCATTTTTTCGCGAAAAATATTTAGTCCGAAACCAATACAGACGCCACTGGTGAAAATTTAAAAAAATATTTTCATACCAAAAAATGCTTTTTAATGCATAAAAGTCGTACACTGAATTTCATGAAAATATTCAAAGTGGTATGAAAATGACCATAAAAAATTTATTTTTCAGTTAAAACTTTGACACCCTGTATTTCGGAAAGGAATCCTTTATATATAGTATATATATGAATATATATATATATATATATATATATACATATATATATATATATATATATATATATATATATTTATATATATATATATATATTTATATATATATTTAATTAAATATATATATATATATTATACATAATATTATATATATATATATATATATATATATATACTATATAATATATATATACATATATATATATATTTACATATATATGTTTATATATATATACCATATATATTATATATTATACATATATATACTAGTATATATATATATACATATATATATATATTTACATATATATGTTATATTATATATATATATATATATATATATATATATATATATATATATATATATATATATATATATATATATATATATACCATATATATTATATATACATATGTATAAATGTATAGATATTCATATATCAACGTATCATCGTTGAAAATCTTGTTGCCATTTTTTTCAAAGCTCTTTCTGAATTAGCTCTATTTACTTTCCGGAATGCTTGATGTATGTATGTACAAATAATTTACTCGTCGAACATAAAACAGGTACTAAATACAATACAAGACTAACACACTCGATAATGTATTTACAGTAGATATCTGTTTAAATAGAGAGAAAAAGTAATTTCTCGTCACATATTCGGAGTTTTGTTGAAGATTGGACGAATCAGTTTGAATGAGATTATGGAGTATGAAATCATTTACATATTGAAAAATTTTTTGTTAGCATTGGTATTCGAAATAATCTACAGTAACACTATTTCTTCTCAATTATGTATTTCATATATGTAAAGTGAAGTAAAGTAAAGTAAAATTTATTAATATAGGTATCCTAATATACAATATATAAATGTTGCATCTTAACAATAATATTTCAGTAGAAAATTTGCTAAGAAAGAACATGAAACGACAATGAAAAAGAAAACGAACGAAAACAATTGTATTATTTTACATATTTTATAAGTCCCAAACAAGTAAAATGGAGCAGACGTGGTAAATAAACCCCAAGATGATTTAGATATATTTTGATATTAGGTAATCTATAAGTAATTTTTTGAAATGTATGATAGAACTGCAACTTATAATATATTTTGGAAGCTTGTTGTATTCAATGAGTCCTCTGTGGAATAGTGAATTAATTGATCTCGTGTAGTTTGCTTTTGTCACATAAAAATTCATGTTTCCCCTTGTAGGATAATCATGAATTTGGTATGGTATATGGTGAAGTTATTATACAATATACTTCAAATAAATTGATGATATCTGGATATTGCCAAGTTCACACGAAGGGCAGGACAGGGTAGAAATAGATCGATTTCTCATGAGACTGAAGCGAAATATTTAACATTTAAGTATATCAATACAAGCTTCCAAGGAAAAGCCCTATGACTTCCTACGTCTGAACGCTGCATTTATGTCACCAGAATAAATTATAAAAGTACGGAGTTAGTTATCACTACTCACATCGGAGTCAAAACCTTTTACTGCAATTGCGGTAATGAACATTCTCACTCTTCCAAATTGTTAACCTGCAAGCAGAAGCAAACATCAAAAATCTGAATTCCGCGCGAAACCCGGATTCCAATTATTTGAAACACATATGGAACTCAATTAAAAGAATTCTGAAAATTGAATGTATCATAATTTCATAAGAATATTTTTGGGTTATGCATTCATGTTTACTATTGATAAATTGATAGAAGGAGAAAAAAATATACATTTATATAGTATGTAACCCCGTATTTGTATTAGTTTATTGTGTATTCAAATAATTTACATTAGCTATAAAAATAACATCATTATTCAATATTTCAAGAATAATTCAGTAATCAAGATGAAAAATATAAGATAAATTGACAACAGATTATCAATCGAACTGGCATACCTCCCTATACATATGTCTGATTACGAAATAAAATATCATTTATCTAAATATATTCGAAGTGGCTTTATATAATAGAGATCAATATTACTTAATCAGTTCCACTGTGGATTAGTGAATCAATTTTATTTTCTGACAGGATTTACAGAACCAATTGAGATTTTTTGATTGAGATTTCACGTCAAGGTATAGCCTTGTATTGTTTATATATTCATTTAACCATAAACTTTATCTGATAAATGTTCTCAATTTTGGTTGACAAATACTTCATAGTTCACAACGTATGAGTGTTTTATGTTTCATTCTCTATCTATTAACAAGATCAATTTAATAAGTATTTAAGGTATATGAATTTGTGTTTTAGCTGAATGAGAAACTTTAATTCCCGGCAGAACCAAATTATTTTAAAATAATTCTAGTGTATTCATATAAATCTTGAATGTCAAAATTCATGAGAATGTCATATACTAGACATTTCATAAAAATACTGGTAATCAACGTCATCGCAGTTTGGATCGACACACACACACACATACATAAACACACACCATCACACACACACACACACACAAACACCATCACATACACCATCACATACACTATCACACACACCATCACGCACAAACACACACACAAACACACACACACACAAAATTATCTTGGTTTGGCGGTACGGGCTGGAATATTATAAATTTGGTTTCTTTAAAAAAAATCTCATAAACGTTTCGGAGGTCTCCTCCTTGCTCAGTATTCATTTACAGTAATTATTATCTATAACGGTACAAAAATCAAAAAGAATAGTAAATATAATAAATCATCTAATGTAATTTAACCTCTCTCACCTATAATACGTTTTCAAATATATGTATAAAACTATGTTATAGGCCTATTTATAATGATTATATATATATATATATATATATATATATATATATATATATATATATATATATATATATATAATATATATTATATATATATATATATATATATATATATATATATATATATATATATATATATATATATATATATATATATATATATAATATATATATATATATATATATATATATATATAATCATTATAAATAGGCCTATAACTTAGTTTTATACATATATTTGAAAACGTATTATATATATATATATATATATATATATATATATATATATATAATCATTATAAATAGGCCTATAACATTGTTTTATACATATATTTGAAAACGTACTATGGTGAGAGAGGTTAAATTACATTAGATGATTTATTATATTTACTATTCTTTTCGATTTTTGTACCGTATATATATATATATATATATATATATATATTCATTTATTTTCATTCAATTGGATATTATACTTTCGTCTTCGTCTCCTTGTCATTTATGTTAATGTCATTTCTCATCAATAATTGTCATGTCTGCTGGGTTCTCTCTGTTCTTTTTTTTGTTTAGGTCTTTTTATAAATGGTGCCTATGTGAAATTGACTTAGGTGTTTGACGTCTTTTCTAACATTAATTGTTTTCTTTCTAAATTTCGTATGTGTATCATTTTCCATATCTCTTTGTGTCTCTCTTTTGGTTCATTTTTTAGTATTTATTTTTCGTCGTAGTTAAATTGGTGCTTATTTAGTGTTTTATGTTTGTTGAATGCTGTTATTGCGGACTTGGAGTACTTGTGTGCGTCTGTCGAGTAGTCTCTGTGATGTCTGTTTTCGTATTGGTTTGGAAACGTCTTTCAGACCTGTACGGACCCATTCGCAGGATGCATTTCATGCATGCATCCAACTGTGAAACCTCCTTGAACAATATTCAGCAATCTTCATATACAACTTTTATGTTTGTTGTTTGATTCCGGAGGCAAGACAAACATGCAAATTTCCTTATGCTCCCAGCGATCGTAATCTTACGTCAGCAATTTATCGAAATATTCGAAGTGAAACAACACACTGGACATGTTTCTTGCCAGATTGAGTAGTCAGAATATGTTTCATGGAAACAGTATCAACAACCAGGCTTTTAATAACCTGAGAGTATATTTATTAGAAAATATCCAGTCGATAGTTCTCAACATTTGAAAGGATATAGCGTGGAATTTCCCTAATGTTTATCCCTATGTTCAAACCTTTTTTCATGGCTCATTGACGAGTTCCTTGGCTTAGTGTTACGATTTTAGGCATATTTTTTTCCTCCATGGCCTACTATTCATATTCTGACTACATTGCACTTGTATATTAATACATTGATTATAAAGCTCCCACTCGATTTTTTAAAATCTTTTTGAACTAAGAATGCTTTTATTTAAAAATCATAAAATTATGAAATTTCATCATCGATTCTTGGAAAAAGACGAATAAATGAAAATAAATACTGGTGTGATGGCTTCTTTCGAATCAAGTGATAACAAAATTTTCTTTCTTCGTTATTTTAGGCTAGGAATAAGATATCGTGATACGGTTTCTACTAGCCTATTTTGGCATCATCACACTACATTTTGATGGAAAAAAATTCATGTTATTGCATATGAATTTTTAGAGAAATTAGCAATTTTTTGTTATTATATCAAAAAACGCTTTCTATCGGCATCACTAAAAAATTTGCCAGATCACAGATAAGATGGTCTTGATGAAGCAATAAATGCTTTTCCCAAAGAGATCAACTTTGCTGATATCCGTTCAGTCGTTCAGAAGTTACAGCTGTTCATTCGAAAAAACATTGAGTCACCCCGCACCACTTCATTTTAATAGATACTTCAAAAAATGTCAAATAAAAATTACTCGAATAAAGCTCAGCTTGAAATGAAAAATATTTTTTCGGTATATTTACTCGATGTTTTTACGAAAGAAATCACTTTAAATGTTTTAGATGGCGGTTACGCCCCCTGGCGGCCATCTTAGGAATATGAAAATAATTTCCACGATTTTCTGTTGGCCACTTTGGTTTTAACATTTTTTTACATTTCTCTACGACGAATAGTTTCTGAGATACAGCGGGGTAACTCCCTTAATCAGATACCCCCTTCATGCATACCTACATATTAGTAAGCTCTGAGAAATGAACAGTAAAACTAAGCCAAGGAACTCGTCAATGAGCCATGAAAAAATTAAAAAAGGTTTGAACATAGGGATAAACATTAGGGAAATTCCACGCTATATCCTTTCAAATGTTGAGAACTATCGACTGGATATTTTCAAATACATATACTCTCAGGTTATTATAAACATATTCTGACTGCTCACTCCGGCAAGAAACATGTCCAGTTTGTTGTTTCACTACGAATATTTCGATAAATTGCTGACGTAAGATTACGATCGCTGGGACTGCTGGGAGCATAAGGAAATTTGCGTGTTTGTCATATATATATATATATATATATATATATATATATATATATATATATATATATATATATATATATATATATATATATATATATATATATATATATATATATATATATATATATCCTAATAATTATAACGGGGTAGTTCAGCCTTCAATTATATGAAATAATACTCTTTAGACCATTTCCAAGCTTTCGTCAATGTTTATTGACTTCTTCAGGGCTACTGTCTAGAAAAAATACTATTCGCATGAAGTATTTCGTGCAGTTGTTTGGAAAATAGCTTTATATTGAATAGTGAGAGCCTTATTTTCATTCGAAAAACACTTTTCTGTATACCATCTAGATCATCTGAATTTGATCTCGATTTTGCTCAACGTATGGGCTGATTATTGGGTACCTTATTCAAAGTTATAGTACTCTAGTTGTACTATTTACTTAAGCAGAAATTGATTGGAAATTATTCATATTGATTTCGAACAACTGTTCAAATACATACTGCAAACTACTCTACAGACGTAAAATTGATTTGGTCGAACATTTTTCGATGGAAAATATCAGTATTCAGTTGCTTCTCGTTCTAAAATGAAAAAACCAATGTTATGTTATTAACAAAGCTAACAGTTTATTAAGGAAAATTATGGACCTTGGAAAAATTTTGGAAGGGAGATCAATTCATTGAATATGCCCTATGCCTAACTCTGTTATATATAGACGCTGAATATTCGTGAATATTCTAATACACATGAATATTCTTAACCATCCAACTCCAAGAAATTTCTCTGAAAAACATTTGCCATTGTCAGGATCTGAGCTTATATCGTTGCATGTTGGATGAAATAACTAAAACACTTCAGCCATGTAAAATCAATATTGAGAACTAACAGAATTTAAAACCAAGTGTATACTGTTGCGGGTAGTTTATTTGGAGTCGGTTCAGATTGAGTTAGCGAGAAAAGTATTTATCAACTGGATAAGAGCTACATTTCGCTGCACACTGCATAAATGTTGGACGTGGGCTGAAGTGCATGTCACCGAGACCAACGAGAAGTGCGAAATCGCCCAGATCAATTTTTAAACCCAGGCATTTACATGCATATCAATGAACGACGCCTTCTTGCTCTTGCAGCTATTTCAATTTAATGCCACAGGCCACCAGTGAATGCCCTGTCTCGACTTCAGAATTCTTTATTGCCCGTATCCAATATCAAAAGTTCATAAAGAATGACATGTAATATATATATATAATATATATATATATATATATATATATATATATATATATATATATATAATATATATATATATATATATATATATTTATATATATATATAATATATATATATATATATATATATATATATTATATATATATATATATATATATATATATATATATATATATATATATATATATATATATATATATATAATATATATATATATATATATATATATATATATATATATATATATATATATATATATATATATATATATATATATATATATATATATATATATATATATATATTATATATATATATATATTATATATATATATATATATATATATATATATATATATATATATATATATATATATATATATATATATATATATATATATATATATATATATATATATATATATAGTATATATTTCTTGGAATACTGAATTATAAATGATATTGAGAGACAAATATTGAATATTTCTATTCGAAAAAAATGTAAATTCATAATCGTTTCCTTGAATTATTGGAATTTGATCTGCGGCTATACTCTAGTTCAAGCTAGTTTTTAATATGATGATATAAAACTGCAATATTATGGTCTTTAGGGCCATCCTACAGGTAGAATCAGAAAAAATTATACCTATACGATAACTAACGAGTCTCATATTGATCACCATACATCGTAATTCAGTGAAGACATAATTTTACCGTTTGTAAACCGAGGATTGTGGGATCGAGTCCCACCTCGCTCTTGGGTGTTGTGTATGTCCGGAATTTAGTGGTTATTTAAGATTGAAATTTGTTGGGTAATGTACATAGTTTACAAGCCCATTGGCCGTTCGGAACCGGCGTTAAACGGTAGGTCCCTCGAGTTAAAAAAAAAAAAGACATAATTTTACACTGTCGACTTAACTTTTTTTAAATTATTTTCAAAAGAAGTTGTTCAACAAGTAGACACAAAAAATTATTCAAGGTTCTTATTTTTTCATCTTAGTTCACTTTCTTAATGAAAATGTAGGAGTACATAAATGAATACCTCATATTTTTTGCTCTATCGCAATTGATTTTAGTTAAATTAAACGAACAAACTAACTTGTCAATTGAACTACTTTATGTTTTATCACTCTGATCAATTGATGATATTCAATTAGCTAATGAATTTAAATTTCGACTATAAGCAGACTTAAATACATGATGTTTGCAAAGATCTGAGAGCAGAATTTGAAAGTAATTCTATAAATTAATGGTAACGGATTATTTGTCAGTTGGCATACGCATAGTGGGTCTAATTACAATATAAATTAAGGTTAACTCTCTGTAGTGTCAAGAGCAAGTATCAACCAATTTCGTGAATAAAATAATTTTCTATGAAAAGAAGTTAAGGAGAAAACACAGATCAACGTTTAGCTAGAGAAAAATTATTTAACACAATTTAACTCGACGTACGAAATGGAAGTATGTGTCAATTTTACAAATTAAAGTTTATCAAGCAAAAATCGAAAAAAACAATATGATTCAAAGAATTGAATTCAATTTA